>MU715084.1:7290-46008 GCA_026770625.1 Nicotiana glauca
AATTTGAAACTCTTCTAAGCTAATAAATGATAACTACATAATGTGAAGAGTTTGAGGATAAATCATGAAATATTAACACTTTGGAGTGTTGGCTCGAATGATAACTACCAATGAGTAATAGATGAAAGTATTAAAAGGAGTTGTGATTGATCCCTTGCCGGGATTTTGGTATAAATTGAATATTCCCTTGCCGAGATTTTGGTATAAATTGAATACTCTCTTGCCGGGATTTTGGTATAAATTGAACACTTCCTTGCCGGGATATTTGAGTTGTTAAATATATTCCCTCGTTGGGACTTTTGTATTTTTGATGATACTCCCCTCGCACCTGAGTTGCGAATGATGTTGGGTGAGTTTTGTTGGTAAATATTGAGGATCAGGTTGCACGCCGCAATGGTACTAAATGTTGAGGATCGGGTTGCACGCCGCAACAGATTAATTATCGAGGATCGGGTTGCACGCCACAATGGTGTTAAATATTGAGGATCGGATTGCGCGCCGCAACGGGAATATGAACTGAGTATATTGTTCTGTGTGTTGAGCTTTTCGGTATTTCTTTATCAGTTATTACTTGCTCAATTTTCACTCTTGTTAGCCGATTTCTATATTTGAACTGTTGTACCCCCCAGAATGCTTTCCTTCCCTTTTAACTGTTTAGATTAGTGTATTCTCCTGTTATTATATATATCCGTACATACAGGTTATTTGTGGTAGGTCCTGTCTAGCCTCGTCACTACCTCACCGGGGTTAGGCCTACCAGCACATGGGGTCGGTTGTGCTGATGCTACACTTCTGTGCCATTTTGTGTATAGATCAGGAGGCAGCTTACGGACCGCCACCGCAGTTCTAGACCGGGAGCCGACCTTCAGTCCAGAGACTCTCATGTAGCTTAGTTGACGTCCGCGGGCTCGAAGTCTCATCTATGTTATTTCAGTTTGTTTATTTGCATCGAGACAGACTCTTGTGTATTTTCTTTCAGACTGATGTTTTTAGTAATCCTTAGTAGTCTGTGAGTGGTGACACCAGATACTGGATAGAGATATGTTTTAAACTTCCGCATTATGATATCATTTTTGTTAAAAGTCTTCCGCATATTTTAAGTATTTTTTTTCAGTTTATCATATTGTTCTAGATAAAAACTTTGTGAAATGTTTAAATAGTTGGCTTGCCTAGCTCCAATAGTAGGCGCCATCACGACCCCGGTGGTGGAAAATTCGCGTCGTGACATTAAAGTTGCTACACTGTAGACGCAACAGTGCAACAGCCACTATTGAAGCATGTTGTGTACCGAACACTTGCTTACATCATCCTAGTGACATCACTTATATATTATCAATATGAGGCAAGGGATTACATACACTTGCAAACCCTAAAACATAATTAACTCTCAAGTGTGTAGCCGCCTTCATTCACTCCAAGGCTTGAAGAACAAAGAAGTACCAGAACAAATGACCAGATCCCAGCATTGAGTACATCGTATATCCTTAGTATTGTTATATCTTTGTTAATGTTATTCACTTTTAATTCCTACTCAGCTTAGTTAAAAGCATCTCATAGGATATCTTTGTAAATCATAAACCTTGTGTTTGTATTTGACTAGAATTAGTCAAAGTGGTGAATTTTGTAATAGAGTTATTACAAAGAGGCTTGCAATATAGTTATTGCAAGTAGGTGGGGGGTTAAGAGTTTAAATCTTAGGTTACAATAGATTGTAATCTAAATTTGCTCGATTAATGAAGTTGAAATTTTATGAGTGCAGGTCGTGGTTTTTAATCTCGTGAGTTGAAATTCCTAGGTTACAATAGATTGTAATATAGTTTGATGGACTCTTAGTTTACATCAATTGGTATCAGAGAAGGTTCTTTCTCTAAGGCTAACACCTATAAAGGATCTACATGGCTGCTCCATCAAACTTTGAAGAAGGTTAATCAACCTACAGACCACCAAGATTCAATGGACAATGCTATGGCTGGCGGAAGATAATAATGCATAACTTTATCATGGCTAAGATTCGGAGCTTTAGGATGTCATTTTTGATGGACCGTTCGTCCCTATGAAGACCTTTGGCAAGACAACAGTCAGAGTCCCAAAGACAATCGAGAAAAACTTCTGAGGAAAGAAGACCCTCGTCTGTGGTATTGGACAGACGAGTACAACAGAATATCAACTTGTCAACCTGCCAAGGATATCTGGGAAGCTCTTCAAACTACACATAAAGGTACAACTCAAGTCAAGCAGTCAAAAATCTACATGCTCACTACTGAGTATGAACTCTTCAAGATGAAGGATGATGAGTCCATTTAGGACATGCATACCACTTCACTTCCATCATCAATAAGCTCAATTCTCTAGGAGAGATTATTCGAAGGAACAAACTGGCCAGAAAAATACTCAGATTGTTACCTGGTTCTTGAGATAGCAAAGTCAATGCTATCACAGAGGCAAAAGATCTGCAAAAGTTGACGATTGACGAACTCATTGGAAATATGAAGACCTACAAAATGAAAAGAAGAAGAATCATGAAAGAAGAGAACCCAAAAAGGAGAAAAATCTGGTTCTCAAAGTAGACAACAGTGACTCGAGTGGTGATGATGCTGACATGGTTTATTTGAGACGAAGGTTTCAGAAAATAGTTCGTAGAAATGGAGGTATTCTGAAAAATGGCAGCTCTAGCAGAACAAAAGGCTATAATTATTGTCACAAATGTGGGAAGCCAGGATATTTCATCAAAGTTTTCCTCTCCAGCGGGAACATTACAAGCATAACACACACAAGACGGCCAAGAGGAACCTGATTCCAGATAGGAAATTTAAGAGAAAAGATATCTCTGATAATGTTGTGAAACAAGCTCTTGTGGAGATTCATCTAGTGAATCTGAGCATGATTGTGAACAAGGCGACACCTCCATGATGGCCGTTAAAAGTGAAGTAGCGGAATATGACTCCATATTTGCCCCGATGGCAAAATCTGATGGGGATGAAGATAATGATGATGATGATGATGAGGTAAACCTTCTAGACGTTCAAAGAAGTTGGTATCTCTAGCTAATGTCTTGATTGATGCTTACCATAATTTTATCAATGATAAAAATATATTAACTGAGGAATTAGGAGAGGTAGAGTACGAGAGAGATGATCTACTGGTCGTAGTTGTTGATTTGAAAGAAACCATAGAGGATTTAGAAAGAAAAATGGATGTTCTAACTGAGAAAATTGAAAAGGTAAAATATAAGAGAGATGACTTGTGGTTATGTGACGACCCAAAGGGTCATCACCTATTTTAAATAAATTCTGTGCTTCCAAGGCTTGAAAACCTCATTTAGAGTCACCTCGATTTGCGTATGCAGTCCGGGCGCATAGCCGAAAAGCTTAAATGTGAAATTCTATGAAACATTGCTAAATTTTTGTGTTAAAATGAATAAATTTGACTTTGATCAATATTTTGGGTAAACGGATCCGGACCCGGACTCGTGATTTGACGGTCTCGGAGGGTCCGTATGAAAATATGGGACTCGGGCGTATGCCCGAAATTGAATTTCGAGGTCCCGAGCCCGATAAATAAATTTTTAAAAGAAATTGTTTTTTTGAAATTGTTATGAAAAATAAAAATGAAAATCGATTAGAAAGTTTTGGTATCGGGCCCGTATTTTGGTTCTGGCACCTGGTACAGGTCTTATATATGATTTAAGATGTTTATGTGAAATTTGGTTGAAAACGGACATCATTTGAAGTGATTCGGACATAAATTGAAAAAATTGCTGTTTTATGAAGTTTGAAAGAATTCTTGGATTTTGGGGTTTAATTCGATGTTTATGATGTTATTTTGGCAATTTGTTCACGCGAATAAGTCTGGAGGATATTTTAGAGGTTATGTGTATATTTGGTTTGGAGCCCCGAGGGCTCGGGTGAGTTTTGGATAGGCCACGGGTTCCATTTTTTAACTTAAAATTTTCTGGTATGAACTGACCTGTAGGCTTCGCATTTGCGAAGCCAACCTCTCAAATGCGAGCTCGCAAATGTGAGCTATGCATCGCAAATGCGAGACGACACCTGGGCAGCCTTCTTTGTAAATGCGAAGACCTCCATCGCAAAAGCGATGCCCACCTAGATCCTCAGTCATCGCAAATGCGAATTTGCAATTGCGACTACCTCTTCGCAAATGCAAATCTTGGGGAATTATGAAGGGTTCGCAAATGCGAACCCTGCTTCGCAATTCCCATATCTGAGGGTCAGGGTTCGCAATTCCCATATCAGAGACCTACAATTTTCTATACTTAGTCGATTTTTAAGTCATTTTCACCCCATTTTCAAAACACAACTCCTTTGGGCGATTTTTCAAGAACAAACCTTCTTCCAAATCAATCGTAAGTTAGGTTTTACTCATTCCTTTCAATCATTTACATCTTTTAACATTATTTCAACCTAAAATCAAAGATTTTCATGGGGGGAATTGGGTGTTTTGGGTAGAACCTAGGTTTTTCTAAAATTGGAGATTTGGACCTTAATTTGAGGTCCGATTTCAAAACAAATTATATATTTGAGTTCGTGGGGGAATAGGTAATCGGGTTTTGGTTCGAACCTCAGGTTTTGACCACGTGGGCCCGGGGGCAATTTTGACTTTTTGGGTAAAGCTTTGGAAAACTCATTTTCATGCATTGGGGTTGATTCATTTAGTGTTTATTAATGTAATTAAGTAATTTGTGATTAGATACGAGCGAATTGGAGGTGAAATTGTGGGGTAAAGCTATAATTGAGGCTTGAGTTGTATTCAAGGCATTGAGGTAAGTGTTTGGTCTAACCCTAGCTTGAGGGACTAGGAGTTGAGTCTTATTTGCTAATTGCTTCTTGTTAAGTACGACGTATAGGCATGGTTACGAGTATCTATATGCTGGGGTCGAGCATGACCGTGAGTCTTAAATTGATAGTTGTTGTGTTCTTAAATGACACTTCGGATGCTTTAAATTGATGATTCTGGATATTGAGTAGAGATTTAGTCTATTCTCGTGGACTTTATTTATGCTTGAGTACTGGCATTAATCGAGTTGAGTAAGAGTTGAGCTAGGATTTGGTTATAGTTGATTCTCCCTTGTCGGGATGGTTATTTTGATATTGTTGTTCCTTTGCCGGGAAATTATTATTATATTGCTTTGTTTTCCTTGCCGGAATTTTATTATGACTTTGTGTGGAATTGAAATGAGAGCGGTTGGTACGCCTACCAAAAGTTATTGATTGAAATGGGAGCAGGTGGTATGCCTACCACGAGTTATGATAAAATGGGAGCGGGTGGTACGCCTACCATAAGATATTGATTGAAATGGGAGAGGGTGGTACGCCTACCACAAGATATTGATTGAAATGGGAGCGGGTGGTACACCTACCACAAGATATTGATTGAAATGGGAGCGGGTGGTATGCATACCACAAGATATTGCTGAAATAGGAGCGGGTGGTACGCCTACCACGAGATTTGATGAAATGGGAGCGGGTGGACGCCTACCACAGAAACATTGAGAAATGGGATCGGGTTGCACGCCTGCAACGAGATGTGTACTGACAGTGAAATGTACTTTTATTTCCCTTATCCGTGTTAGAGTTAATTTATTGATGTTCCATATTATTCTCTTGAATTTCTGTATTATCTGTTATCCCCGAAGCATGTTCCCTTCCCATTTAAAATGGTTATTCTTGTTATTTTCCCGCTGTAGAAATATATATAACTGCACAGGTTTTTGTGGTAGTCCTGTCTAGCCTCGTCACTACTTCGCCGGGGTTAGGCTAGGCACTTACCAGCATATGGGGTCGGTTGTGCTGATACTACACTCTATGCTCTTTTGCACAGATCCAGGTATCGGATAGGAGTAGTAGTTCGGGAGCTAGTCTTCAGTCTACCAAGACACCGAGGTAGCCTTGTAGGCATCCGCAAGCCCGACGTCTCCTCTATCTTATATTTCAGTCTGTTATCTCATGTTTTCGAGACAAACAATGTTATTTTTCTTTCAAACGATTATATTTAGTAATCCTAGTAGTCCGCGGATGTTGTGACACCAATTCTTGGGTGGAGGCATATGATGATTTCCGCATTATTATTCAGTTTATTTAATTTAAATCTTACGCATTAATTTCATATTTCCGCTGTTATTCAAATATTTAACGCTTGTTGTTACGATTGGTAAAAAGAATTTAAAATAAAAAAGTTAGGAGTTTATGAATTGTGGCTTGCCTAGCTTCTACGAGTAGTCGCCATCACGACCCCCGAGGGTGGGAAGTCCGGGTCGTGACAAGTTGGTATCAGAGCTCTAGGTTACATAGGTCTCACAACTCACGGATAAGCTTAGTAGAGTCTGAGGGATCGGTATGGAGACGACTGTATTTATCCCCCAGAGGCTACAAAGTTAGGAAAAGTTTCACATTTGTTCTTTCTTGTCGTGTGGTTTGGTTTCTCAATGCTAATTGAAATTCTACTATATTCTTTCGCAGATGGCAAGAACACGCACTTCCTCATCTTCTGGTCAGTAGTCCGAGCCCCAGGCAGCTCGTACTAGGGGTAGAGAGCAAGGTCGAGGCCGTGGTAGAGGCCGAGGCAGGGGCAAAGCTCAGCCCAGAGTAGCAACACCAATGGTGGAGCCTCGGGTTGAATTTGATGAGGTGGTTCCGGCCCCGACCCCAGCCCTAGCAGTTCTGATAGGCCCAGCTCAGGTCCCAGATGGGTTTATTGCTACCCCAGTTCTTCAGGACGCTCTGGTCCGATTGGTGGGTCTCATGGAGAGTGTCACCCGTGCAGGTTTGCTTCCTGTAGCACCAACCACTTCTCTGGCTGGAGAAGGAGCCCAAACTCCTGCTACTCATACTCCGGAGCAGGTAGCTCCCCCGATTCAGACTCCAGCAGTTCATCCAGTTGGAGCAGCTCAGCCGGGTGTGGTAGCCCAGGCCGGTGATGGAGCAGCTATGTCTGCCGATGCTTTATGGATATTGGACAGGTTCACCAAGCTCTTCACTACTACCTTTAGCGGTACATCTACCGAGGATCCTCAGGATTATTTGGACAGCTTCCATGAGGTTCTTCGAAACATGGGTATTGTTGAGACCAATGGGGTTAATTTTGCTATATTTTGGTTGTCTGGATCTGCCAAGACTTGGTGGAGGGATTATTGCCTAGCTAGACCAGCAGGGTCACCAGCCTTGACCTGGGAGTAGTTCACACAGCTATTTCTGGAGAAGTTTCTCCCTATTACTCAGCGAGAGGCCTATCGGAGGTAGTTTGAGCGTCTCCATCAGGGATCCATGACAGTCACCCAGTATGAGACCGGGTTTATTGATTTGGCTCGCCATGCTTTGGTTATACTTCAAACTGAGAGGGAGAGAGTGAGACGGTTTATTGATGGACTCATTCAGCCTATTCGTATTTAGATGGCTAGAGAGGCTGGGAGCAAGATATCCTTTCAGGAGGCGGCCAATATGGCCCAGAGGATTGAGATTGTATTGTCACAGGGGGTGGTCATAGCAAGAGACCCCATCAGTCAGGCCGATTCAGTGGTGCCTCGTCTGGAGGCAGAGATTCATATGATAGGGGCTAGCCTTCTAGGCCTTTCCAGTCAGCTCTCCAGGTTTTTCACGGTGCTTCTGGTAGTTGTGGTCCTTAGACGCAGTATTCCGATCAGCAGTCCTTCAGTGCACCACCAACACCTATTATTGCACCACCATTTTAGAGTTTCCAAAGTTATCAGCCCCAAAAACCGAGGGATTGTTTTACTTGTGGTGACACGAGGCACATTGCTAGGTATTGCCCTCGTACGCCAGGTGGCTCTCAGCATCAGAGTTCTCGTGCCATGGTTCAGGCACTAGGTGTTCCATAGCCCGCCCACACAGCTAGAGGTGGGGGTAGAGGTACCAGAGGTGGAGATAGAGGTCAAAGAGGTGGAGCTCAGACCGCCAGAGATGGAGGCCAGCCAGCAGCAGGCCAACCCAAAGAGGTAGATCAGAGTGGTGGGGCCCAGCCTCGATGTTATGCTCTTCAGGCTAGGCTCGAGGTAGAGGCTTCAGATGCAGTTATTACAGGTATGGTTCTGGTTTGTGATAGAGATGCTTCAATGTTGTTTGATCCGGGATCTACGTATTCGTTTGTATCATCCTATTTTGCCCCGTATTTGGTCATGCCTAGTGATGCATTGGGTATTCCTATTTATGTGTCTACGCTGGTGGGTAATTCTATCGTGGTCGATCGAGTCTATCGTGCCTGTGTTGTGGTGATTGGGGATCTGGAGACTCGTGTAGATTTGTTGCTTTTAGATATGGTCGACTTTGATATTATATTGGGGATGGACTAGTTATCACCCTATCACGTTATCTTGGACTGTCGTGCCAAGACTGTGACCTTAGCTTTACCGGGTATGCCTCGTTTAGAGTAGAGAAGGACTCCTGGTCATTCTACCCGCAATGTTATATCATATGTGAAGGCTCGGCGTATAGTTGAGAAGGGGTGTTTGGCCTATTTAGCCTATGTTTGTGATTCTAGTGCTGAGGTTCCCTCTATTGATTCTGTGCCCGTTGTTTGTGAGTTACTTGATGTTTTTCCTTTAGACCTGACGGGTATGCCACCCGACAGAGATATTGATTTCTGTATTGATCTAGTTTTGGGCACTCAGCCCATTTCTATTCCATCATATCGCATGGCCCCGCCGGAGCTGAAAGAGTTAAAGGAACAGTTGTAGGGTTTGCTTGAGAAGGGTTTCATTAGACCCAGTATCTCACCTTGGGGTGCGTCGTTGTTATTTGTCAAGAAGAAGGATGGTTCAATGAGAATGTGTATTGATTACCGACAATTGAACAAGGTAACGATCAAGAATAAGTATCCGCTGTCGAGGATTGATGATTTGTTCGACCAGCTTCAGGGTGTCAGGGTATTTTCCAAGATTGACTTGCGATCTGGCTACCATCAGTTGAATATTAGGGCATCCGATGTCCCTAAGACATCTTTCTGCACTCGGTACGGGCATTATGAGTTCTTGGTTATGTCATTCGGGTTGACAAATGCCCCCAACAGCTTTCATAGACTTGATGAACCGAGTTTTCAGGCCTTATTTGGATTCGTTCGTGATAGTTTTCATTGATGATATATTGATATAATCCTGCAGTTAGGAGGAGCACGAGCAACACCTTAGAATGGTTCTTCAGACTCTGAGGGATAGTCGGTTATATGCTAAGTTCTCGAAGTGTGAATTCTGGTTGGGTTCAGTTGCATTTCTGGGTCATGTTGTATCAGCATAGGTTATTCAGGTGGACCCAAAGAAGATTGAGGTAGTCAAGAACTGGCCTAGACCAGCATCAGCTATAGAGATCCGGAGTTTCTTGGGGTCGGTAGGCTACTATCGACTGTTCGTGGAGGGGTTTTCATCTATTGCAGGCCCGATGACTAGATTGACCTAGAAGGGTGCCTAGTTTAGATGGTCGGATGGTGTGAGGTGAGCTTTCAAAAGCTCAATACAGCTCTGACTACGGCACCGGTGTTGGTTTTGCCCACAGGTTCAGGGCCTTATACAGTCTATTGTGATGCTTCCCGTGTTGGGCTTGGAGCAGTGTTGATGCAGGATGGCAAGGTCATTGCCTATACTTCGAGGCAGTTGAAGATTCATGAGAAGAACTATCTGGTTCATGATTTGGAGTTGGCAGCCATAGTTCACGCATTGAAAATTTGGAGGCATTATCTGTATGGCATGGCATGTGGGGTGTTCACGGATCATAATAGTATTCAGTACTTATTCAAGTAAAAGGAGTTGAATTTGAGGCAAATGAGGTGGTTGGAGTTGTTGAAGGAGTATGACATAACCATTCTATATCATTCAGGAAAAGCCAATGTGGTGGCCGATGCATTGAGTAGGAAGTCAGCCAATATGGGTAGTCTTGCTTATATTTTGGTCGGTGAGAGGCCGCTTGCTTTAGATGTTCAGGCTTTAGCCAATCAGTTTGTGAGACTGGATGTTTCTGAGCCCAGTCGTATGTTAGCTTGCACGGTTGCTTGTTCTTCATTATTAGAGCATATTTGTGATTGACAGTATGATGATCCCCATTTATGTATCCTTAGAGACACGTTGCAGCACGGAAGCGCCAGGCATGTTACCTTAGATGATGATGGAGTTTTGAGATTGCATGGTCGAGTATGTGTGCCTCATGTGGATGGGCTCCGAGAGTTGATTTTGGAGGAGGCCCATAGCTCTCGGTACTCTATTCATTCGGGCACCGCGAAGATGTATCAGGATTTGCGACAGCATTATTGGTGGCGTAGAATGAAGAAGGATATCGTAGCATATGTGGCTCATTGTTTAAATTGTCAACAGGTTAAGTATATTGACTTTGGAGGTTCGTGGGATCAGTTATTGCCTTTAGCAGAGTTTGCCTACAACAACAGCTACCAGTCGAGCATCCAGATGGCTCATTATGAGGCTTTATATGGTAGGTAGTGTCGGTCTCCGGTTAGATGGTTTGAGCCGGAAGAGGCTCGGTTGTTAGGTACAGATCTGGTTCAGGAAGCCTGGGACAAGGTCAGGATCATTTAGGATAGGCTTCGATAGCTCAGTCCAGGCAAAAGAGCTATGCAGACCGCAAGGTTCGAGATGTGGCTTTTATGGTTGGTGAGGGGGTATTGCTCTTAGTGTCTCCATTGAAAGGCATGATGAGATTTGGGAAGAAGGGAAAGCTTAGCCCTAGGTTCATTGGTCCGTTTGAGATTCTTTACCGAGTAGGAGAGCTGGATTATAGACTTGCTTTGCCACCGAGCTTATCAGCCATACATCCAGTGTTTCATATGTCCATGCTTCGGAGGTATCACGTCAATCCAGCCCACGTGTTAGATTTCAGCATTGTCTAGTTGCACAAGGACTTACCTTATGAGGAGGAGCCGGTAGCTATTCTAGACCAGCAGGTTCGTCAGTTGAGATCCAAGAGTTTCCCTTCTGTTCGTGTTTAATGGAGAGGTTAGACTCCTAAGGCATCGACCTAGGAGTCCGAGTCTGATATGCGTTGCCGTTATCCTCATCTTTTCCCCGACTCAGATAGTTCCCTCTTCTATCTGTTCGAGGATGAACGGTTGTTTTAGAGGTGGAGAATATGACGACCCAAAGAGTCATCACCTATTTTAAATGAATTCTATTCTTCCGAGGCCTAAAACCTCATTTAAAGTTGCCTCGATTTGCATGCGCAGTCCGGGCGCGTAGCCGGAAAGCTTAAATGTAAAATTCTATGAAACATTGCTAAATTTTGGTGTTAAAATGAATAAATTTGACTTTGATCAAAATTTTGGATAAACGGACCCGGACCCGTGATTTAACGGTCTGGGAGGGTCCGTATTAAAATATGGGACACTGGCGAATGCACGGAATCGAATTCCGAAGTCCCGAGCCCGAGAAATGAATTTTTGAAAGAAATTATTTTTTTGAAATTGTTAAAGAAAATTGAAATGAAAATCGATTAGAACGTGTTGGTGTTGGACCCGTACTTTGGTTTCGGCACCCGGTACAGGTCTTATATATGATTTAAGATGTTTTTGAGAAATTTGGTTGAAAACGGACGTCGTTTGACGTGATTCAGACATAAATTGGAAAATTTGATGTTTTATGAAGTTTGAAAGAATTCTTGGATTTTGGGGTTTAATTCGACTTTTATGATGTTATTTTGGTGATTTGATCGTGCGAATAAGTCCGGAGGATGTTTTTGAGGTTGTGTGTATATTTGGATTGGAGCCCCGAGGGCTCGGGTGAGTTTTGGACAGGCCACGGGTTGCATTTTTGAATTTAAAATTCTCTGGTATGAACTGACCTACAGGCTTCACATTTGCGAAGCCAGCCTCGCAAATGCGAGAAAACACCTGGGCAGCCTTCTTCGCAAATGTGAAGACCTCCATCGCAAAAGCGATGGCCACCTAGATCCTCAGTCATCGCAAATGCGATACTTTTCTCACAAATGTGAAGTCGCCATTGCGACTACCTCTTTGCAAATGCAAAACCTGGGGAATTAGGAAGGGTTCGCAAATGCGAATCCTGCTTTGCAATTCCCATATCTGAGGGACGGCGTTCGCAATTGTGAACCCCTGATCGCAATTCCCATATCAGAGACCTGCAATTTTCTATACTTAGTCGATTTTTAAGTTATTTTCACCCCATTTTCAAAACACAACTCCTTTGGGCAATTTTTCAATAAAAAACCTTCTTCCAAATCAATTGTAAGTTAGGTTTTACTTATTTTTTTCAATCATTTACATATTTTAGCATGATTTCAACCTAAAATCAAAGATTTTCATCGGGGAAATTGGGTGTTTTGGGTAGAACCTAGGTTTTTCAAAAATTGGGGATTTGGACCTCAATTTGAGGTTCGATTTCAAAACAAATTATATATTTGAGTTCGTGGGGGAATGGGTAAGCGGGTTTTGGTTCGAACCTCGGGTTTTGACCACGTTGGCCCGGGGGCCATTTTTGCCTTTTTGGGTAAAACTTTGGAAAACTCATTTTCATGCATTGGGGTTGATTCATTTAGTGTTTATTAATGTATTAAGTAATTTGTGATTAGATACGAGCAAATTGGAGGTAGAATCGCGGGGTAAAACTATAATTGAGGCTTGAGTTGTATTCAAGGTATTGAGGTAAGTGTTTGGTCTAACCCTAGCTTGAGGGACTAGGAGTTGAGTCTTATTTGCTAATTGCTTCTTGTTGAGTACGACGTATAAGAATGGTGACGAGTATCTATACGTTGGTGTCGAGCATGACCGTGAATATTAAACTGATAGTTGTTATTTTATTAAATGACACTTCAGATGCTTTAAATTGATGATTCTTGATAATGAGTAGAGATTTAGTCTATTCTCGTGGACTTTATTTATGCTTGAGTACTGGTATTAATCGAGCTGAGTAATAGTTGAGCTAGGATTTGGTTTTAGCTGATTCTCCCTTGCCGGGATGGTTATTTTGATATTATTGTTCCCTTGCCGGGAAATCATTATGATATTTCTTAGTTTTCCTTGTCAGAATTTTATTGTGACTTTGTGTGGAATTGAAATGGGAGCGGGTGATACGCCTACCACAAGTTATTGATTAAAATTGGAGAGTGGTACGCCTACCACAAGTTATGATGAAATAGGAGCGGGTGGTACGCTACCACAAGATATTGATTGAAATGGGAACGGGTGGTATGCCTATCATAAGATATTGAGTGAAATGGGAGCGGGGGGTACGCCTACCATAAGATATTGATGAAATGGGAGCGGGTGGTGCACCTACCACGAGATTTGATTAAATGGGAGCGGGTGGTATGCCTACCACGAAAATATTGATAAATGGGATCGGGTTGCACGCCTGCAACGAGATGTGTACTGACAGTGAAATCAACTTTTATTTCCCTTATCCGTGTTAGAGTTAATTTATTGATGTTCCTTATTATTCTCTTGAATTTCTATATTATCTGTTATCCCCGAAACATGTTCCCTTCCCATTTAAAATGGTTATTCTTGTTATTTTCCCGCTGTAGAAATATATATAACTGCACAGGTTTATGTGGTAGTCTTGTCTAGCCTCGTCACTACTTCGCCGGGGTT
Organism: Nicotiana glauca; assembly: GCA_026770625.1. Taxonomy (NCBI): domain Eukaryota; kingdom Viridiplantae; phylum Streptophyta; class Magnoliopsida; order Solanales; family Solanaceae; genus Nicotiana; species Nicotiana glauca. The sequence continues at coordinate 20,866 of MU715084.1, forward strand.
AGGCTAGGCATTTACCACCATATGGGGTCGGTTGTGCTGATACTACACTCTATGCTCTTTTGCACAGATCCAGGTACCGGACATGAGCAGTAGTTTGGGAGCTAGTCTTCAGTCCACTGAGACACCGAGGTAGCCTTGCAGGCGTCCGCAGGCCCGGCGTCTCCTCTTCCTTGTATTTCAGTCTGTTATCTCATGTTTTCGAGACAAACATTGTTATTTTTCTTTCAAACAATTGTATTTAGTACTCCTAGTAGTCCGTGGATGTTGTGACACCAGTTCATGGGTAGAGGCATATGATGATTTTTGCATTATTATTCAGTCTATTTAATTTAAGTCTTCCGCTTTAATTTCATATTTCCGTTGTTATTCAAATATTTAACGCTTGTTGTTACGATTGGTAAAAAGAATTTAAAATAAAGAAGTTAGGAGTTTATGAATTGTGGCTTGCTTAGCTTCTACGAGTAGGCACCATTACGACCCCCGAGGGTAGAAAATTCGGGTCGTGACAGGTTAGTAGTCGCGGATCTAAAGGAAACAGTAGAGAATTTAAAAAAGGACAATAATTCTGTAAAAGCTTCAATAGAAAATTGCATGACTCTTTAAAAGGAAAGGAAGTGGCTAGTGAGGCACATATTATACGTGAAAATAAACTCAAAAAGGTAAAATTGAGTATTTGTGCTGAATTTGAATGAAATAGACCATTTCAGGAAGATTTAACATGGTTAAAAAGGATCTAGATAAATCTCTAAAGTGGACATGGTCCTCTAACACAATCAACTCCATGTATAAAAGTAACGGAGAAACATGCAAGGAATTGTGTTCCAAAAGAAAAAGGCTCCTTATAATCCATATAGCAAGTATGTACTTTACCTGATAACTGGCTTTGCACTCACACTAGTAACACTGTTCATTTCAAAGATTCTTGTAAATCTAGGTGTTAGTCCCAGGGAAAAATAATTTTTTTGTTGAAAAATTATCTACTGCTAGGGAACCTGATTCCTACAATAAGAAACATGTGATGCATGCTTGGACAAAAAGAAGCTTAATTCGCCCTTTTCCTCATTACTAGGGACCCAAACTTGTTTGGGTTCCTAAGTTTAATCTCTGATTTCCTTGTGCAGAGAGCAATGAAAGGAAGCAGCTAAATATGGTGCATGGACAGTGACTGCTCTAAATACATGACTAGAAGTACTGACGATTTCCTTTCACTAAAAGCACTGGAAGGTGGGAGTGTGTCCTTTGGTAATGGCAAAAAGGGATACATTATGGGAGTTGGAAAATTAAAAAGTCATTCACTCATTCAATTGTAAATGTGTATTATGTGAATGGCCTGAAATACAGATTGATGAGTGTCTCTCAAATTTACGACAAATAAAACAAAGTTGAGTTCTTATCAAAGTCTAGCACAATCACCAATCTTGTAACTAGTGAATGGTTCTAGTGGCAAAAAGATTCAAAAACATCTATGTTGTAGACTTTGAGTCTCTGAACAGTGGGGACCTTACATGTTTGAGTGTCATTGATGATAATGCTGAACTGTGGGCACAAAAGATTGGGATATGCAAGCTTATCTTTGTTGAACAAGCTAGTTAAGAAGGACCTAGTTTGTGGGCTACCAAAGTTAAAGTTCAATGATCACAAGGTGTGTGATGCATATGTGAAAGGGAAGCAAGTCAGGCCCTCCTTCAAGCCAAAGAAGGAAGTAAGCACCTCAAGGCCAATAGATCTTCTCCATATTGATCTGTGTGGACCTATGAGGATGCCCAGCAGAGGAGGAAAGAAGTACATCTTTGTTATTGTAGATGGCTACTCCATATTCACATGGACCTAGTTCCTCAGATGAGTACATCTTTGATGCCTTTGTGCAGTAGATTCAAGTGAAGATGAGTCATAATGTTGTAAGCATAAGATCTGATCATGGTACTGAGTTTGACAATGCAAAATTTGATGAACTCTTTGCTGAAAATAGTATAAGTCATAATTTTTCACCTCCCAGAACGCCCCCAACAAAATGGTATTGTGAAGAGGAAAAATATGACTCTTGAAGCTATGGCAAGGACGATGCTAATTGTCATTGGTGTAGCAAAGAGCTTTTGGATTGAGGCAGTGAACACCGCATGCTATCTGATAAATGGGCACATCAGGTCCCTCCTAAACAAGATACCATATGAACTGCTAAACGGGAGTAAACCAAAGTTGACGTACTTGAGAACATTTGGTATCAAATGTTTTATTATAAATAATGGTAAGGAAGCGCTGGGAAAATTTGATGCCAAGAGTGATGAACGGATTTTTCTTGGATATTCTTCACAAAGCAAAGCATACAAAGTCTACAACAAAAGAACTCAATGTGTAGAAGAAATTGTATATGTAATCTTTGATGGATCACAACACTCAAGTGAGAAAGATTCACATGATAAAAATGATCAAGACGGAGAGCACTCAAAGGTCACTGGAGAATTCATTGATATGGCCAATGGGAAGGTATATTTGATGAATCGGGTCAAGGAGTCAAGTGAAGAAGATGCAGTAGAACCCCAGCTGATTCAAAGGAACCTAGTTCCTCCATTACAGCAACTGAAGCAGAAAATAGAGTGTTGATGTTGTGCAAGGCACCTGTGATTCTGAGCAAAGAAATGTCACTCATACTGCCATGGATGCTAATGATAGATCTCACATGGTGGAACCTGATTGTTCTCACCATGAGGCTCAGGTGTCTAACTGGAAGCACAAAATCTCATATCCTCTCCAGAACGTAATTTAGATTCAGGAATTCAGACTAGATCAAAGACAAGAAGCATGTTTTCTTTATCAGCCTTTCTGTCTCAAATTGATCCCAAAAATATCAAGAAAGCATTAAAAGACGCTGGCTGGGTTGCTTATATACAAGAACAACTCCATCAATTTGAGAGGAACAGGAGTGGCACCTGTTTCCCCGATCTTCAGATAAAACAATTATTGGAACCAGCTGGGTGTTCAAAAATAAGCTTGATGAGTTTGGAAATACAACAAGAAACAAGTCCAAGTTGGTGGTTCAAGTCTATAATCCAGAGGAAGATATTGATTATGATGAAACTTTTTCTCCAGCTGCAAGAATGGAAGCCATTAGAATTCTTATTGCTTTTGCATCTCATATGGAATTCAAATTGTTCTAAATGGATGTCAAGAGTGCATTTCTGAATCGATATTTGAAGGAAGAAGTCTTTGTCAAACAACCACCTAGTATTGAATTCATGAGCATCCTGAACATGTATTCAAGCTCGACAAGGAACTATATAGATTAAAGCAGGCCCCTTATGTATGCTATGAACGGTTGTCCGGGTTCCTTTTGGAAAATGGTTTTCCTACAAAGAAAAAAATTGACACCATTCTTTTTCTTAAGAAAAGAAGAAGGAACCTGCTAATTATAGATGTTTATGTTGAAGACATCATCTTTGGTGCAACAAATGATTCCTTCTGTAAGCAGTTTGCAAAGCTTATGGGAAGTGCGTTTGAAATGAGCAGATGGGGGAACTGAACTTCTTCCTAGGTCTGCAAGTTAAGCAAACCTCTAAGGGAACGATGATAAGTCAGCAGAAATACATTAAGGAGCTTTTGAAGTGGTTTGAGATGGAAAGTTTAAAGACCATTGATACTCATATTTCCACAGCCACTCGTCTAGACATGGATGAACTTGGTTCCCCTATAAGTAAAACCATGTATCAGGGCATTATTGGTTTACTCTTATATCTTACAAGCAACAGACCTAACATTGTGTTTAGTATGGGGCTATGTGTTAGATTCCAGTCAAGTCCAAAAGAATCTCATCTGAAAGTTGGTGAGAGAATCTTGAGATATCTCAAAGAAATAGAGGATATGGTCCTGCATTATCCTTCAGGAGATAATTTTGACTTGATTGGTAAGTTGATGTTGATTATGCTGGTTATCTGGTGAATAAGAAGAGAACATCTAGTATGGCATATTTTCTAGGATCATGCCTAATTTCATGGGTTACAAATAAACAAAACATCGTAACCATCTCCATTACAGAAGCTGAATATGTAGCAGTTGCCTCTTGTTGTGCTCAACTACTATGGATCAAGCAATAATTAGAAGATTTTGGTGTATTTTCTGACTATGTGCCACTGCTGTGTGATAGCACAAGTGCTCTCAACATAGCAAAAATCCGGTTCATTATAAGAGGATAAAGTACATTGATATACGACATCATTTCCTCAGGAACAATGGTGAAAATGGGTCTTATCTATATGAAGTTTTGCAAAATAGGGGACCAGATAGCTGATGTCTTCACTAAAACATTGATCAGAGAGCATTTTGAAAAAAATCGACTGAAGCTGGGACTGATCAAATACGCATGGCTATGAAGGAATGGTAACTTCTAACTCAATTCTATACAGTTACAGGTAAATACACATGACAATTACAGGCAACTAAGAAGTTAATGACATTGCAATTGGGTAGAAGGATGATGCTCATATTTGTAAAACCAGGCAAGGAACATGGTTCCCTTGACTCAGGTTAGTAGTTTCTCTTGCACTCATACGCATTTTGAACAGCTAATATTCCATGTCATTATATGTTTCGGGACTTTTCCCATACCTTTTAAGCCCAAATGTCACATCCGTTTCAAATCGACCTGACTACCCAATTTGATGCGTCCAACTGTAACTGGTCCCTCTTTCCTTCTAAATAACCCTTAAAGACATGTCTCTCTAATAACTGTCCACGTCAAAGCCATCAAAATCTCTTCTTCTCTCCCAAAACCCTCTCTTTCTTGTCTTTACTCTCAGAAATTCACCATGTCCTCTTAGAAATCAGAGTCTCCTAAAGCTACCATTGACATCCCTACTGTGTTTTCGTCTTACGAAGTACAACATTCCAAATCAAAGCCTTAACCTTCACTCATTGAAACCCCCATCTCTAACTAATCACCACCCACTATCTCTTCCCGGACTCCATCAAGTTCTGGTTCCCATCGTAGCAGAAAATCAAACACCCAAGAAGTTTGTTGCTTCAACCTCTCCTTCTGCTACACCAGGAAAAATAGAAGAAGAAGGACTGGTGGAAAGGGAAGAAGGAATAGAGGTCTCGAGCCAGTGGGTTGAGAAAGCAACTATAGACAAAGAGGATGTTACCGGCCTTGGTAAAGCATCTGGTGCTTCTAACACCTCCTCTACACCAACTTTTGATCTAAACATCCTATCACCATAAGGTAATGTCTCTCCAGCTTCTACTAATTATGCATTGTTGGAAGATTTGGGTGAAAAGGAAGCCATAGAAAACATGTTGCTTATTGCTGCTGAAGGGGTCTGGTTGGAGAGTATGTGTCTGATAACATGAATATTGCGGCTCAGGGGGAAGAAAAGGGAAATGGGGATGGAAATGGGGACCTGGTACCTCAGGGTGACTTAGTACAGTTAGTACTACAGGGGAGCCAATAAAGGGACTTGTTCTCTCTACCCAAGAGGAGAACGCTGCTCCTACTTGGGATGAAACTCCATGCTCCACTAGAAATCCCCTCGACAGTACTAACCCTCTTATTTCCCCTCACCTTGATGCAATTCCATTAGATTTTGTGATTCCTAAGATGAAGCCTCTGTCTGAAGAAAAAAAAAGATGATGATAATGATGATGAAAGAGAGGAGGATTATGATGATATGCATGTAGATAAGTTTATCCTGCTAGATGTGGTGGGACAGTCTCTAAAGAGCCTGCTCCTAAAAGACCCACTACTAGGCAGCAGAAGAAAGAATCCCTTGAAAATGCCTTGAAGTAGAATAAGGAGAAAAAGAAAAGAAGAAGGCTGGTGAAAGAGGGAAAATTAGTGAATGAGAAGGATCTACCTCCGACCAATGTTGTGGATGTTGTGGATGAAGAGATAAATGAGGAACTTGCTTCCCTTGTTCGTAAATGCTCTAAGAAGTTTGTGCTTGTTAAGTCCAAGAAAGTGTAAACTATGAAGGATGTTGAAACTGATGGAGAGAAGAGTGTTGAGAAGAAGGAGTCTGTAGAGAAGGCTAAGCCTGGTAGGAACGAGAAAGGTGTTGAGAAGAATAAATCTTACAAGAGAAAGGCAAGTGACAATGAAGGACTTGGTTCTTCAATAAGAGCCAAAGTGAAAGTATCTGAAGTTGAAAGAAAAGAAAAGTTGAAGAAGCAAAAAGTGATGTGGGGAAGAGTGTTTGATGTTGCCATTCTTGAGATGTCAAGCATGATAAAGCTAGTTTAAATTTGCAATTTTCAGAAGTGGACTCATCTCTTTAGTGCTCAGAGTCCAAAAGTCTATAAAGAGGAATTTGCGGTTTCTTCATTGATCTGTTCATTGTGGAGGATGACAATATCTGCCTGAAGGTCAATGGAGTGGACTTTGTAATGGATGAAGCTTTACTGGGGGGGGGGGTATCCTTGATTTACCTACTGAGGGGCTCTCATCTATTGAATCACCTGTTCCGCAAATTTTAGGAAGGTTATTCTAAAGCCTTAAGTTGTTCAACAAGGGGAACGAGTGCACAAGAAGGCCATACTTTCAAAATACCAGCTCATGTTTGAGATGTTAAACAAGGTCCTGCTCCCTCGAGCTAAAAGACATTCCATTGCATCAATAGTGGACATGGTTCTCCTGGAAGAATTGGACGGATACACTACTATAAACCTACCTGGAATCTTGATTGAACACATGAAGAAGCCGGCTTCAAGGAAGGGAACCATGGATTGCCATATGGGTTCCTGCTAACCAAAGTTTTTTTGAGCAGTTGTGGGAACTCGTAAGCAAATGTTCTCAATGACTACTTTGGAGGAATGCGAGTGTATTGACAAGAAGGGTGGATTTGGCAGAAATTCTATGATTTCTCAGCTGATTGATACTCAGACTGCTGCTAATGAGGAGCTACAAAGGCTGAAAGTTAGGAATGCCATTCTTGAGAGACATCTCAGTCAAGCCAGAGAGGAACTTGGTTCTAGCAGTGCTTAGGGTGCAGAGGTTTCTCGCTTGATGGCTAAGAATGCAAAGCTGAGGAAACATGTTGAGAACATGAAAGAACAGTTGATTAATGAGCAGCAGTCTAAAAATGCTCAAGTGGATGTTCTTCTCAAAGCCCCTAGTGTAAGAGGAACTAGGGAGGACGACGGGGAGAAAAAGTTATTTTGATTGGCTAAGGCGAGAGAGAGGAAGGCTCGGGATCTAAACTAGGTGAGGTGTATCAAAGACGAGGGTGGCAGAATATTTATGGGAAAGGAGCAGATTAAGAAGAGATGGCAAGCTTACTTTCATAGACTTACTGAGACTTTAGGTATTGCAGGCGCATTAAGATCGGGGAGGTCATGGGGGTTATGCGTAAGATAAGGAGGGGTAGTGCAATAGGACCAGACGAAATTTCGGTAGAATTTTGGAGATAAGTGGGTAGAGAAGGCTTGGAATGGCTGACTGGGTTGTTTAATGTTATTTTCAGGACGAAGAGGATACCCGATGAGTGCAGGCGGAGCACCGTGGTTTTGTTAGACAAGAACAAAGGTGATATTTAGGTTTATAAAAACTATAGGGGCATCAAGTTACTAAGTCATACTATGAAAGTCTGGGAGACAGTGGTAGAAGTGAGGGTGAGGAGGATGGTGTCTATATCCTAAAACTAGCTTGGGTTCATGCCAGGTCATTAAACTATAGAAGCTATCCACCTTATTAGGAGGTTGGTGGAGCAGTACAAGGATAGGAAAAAAGATTTGCACATGGTGTTTATTTACCCCGAGAAAGCGTATAACAAGGTCCCTAGAGAGGTTTTTTGGAGATGCTTGGAGGCTAAAGGTGTTCCGGTTGCCTAAGATTTGGTTTAGAACAATAGGACGCGACTTAGAGCATTTTACGGTTGTTATGGGGTTACACCAAGGATCTGCGCTCAACCCGTTCCTATTTGCCTTAGTTATGGATGCACTGATACGCCACATTCAAGGGGAGGTTCCATGGTGTATGTTATTCGTTGATGACATAGTTTTGATCGATGAGACGCGATGCGGCATTAATGAGAGGTTGGAGGTTTGGAGACAGAACCTTGAGTCTAAGGGTTTCAAGTTGGGAAAGACTAAGACGGAATACCTGGAATGAAAGTTTGGTGCAAAGCTGAGAGAAGCGAGCACGGAAGTGAGGCTTGAATCACAAGTCATATGCAAACGAGGTAGTTTCAAGTACCTTGGGTCGGTTATCCAGAGGGTAGGGATATTAATGAGGATGTTACACACCGTATAGGGGTGAGTGGATGAAATGGAGACTAGCATCTGGAGTACTGTGTGACAGGAAGGTGCCTATGTAATTCAAAGGTAAGTTTTATAGAGCAGCGGTTAGATCAGCCATGTTGTATGGGGTTAAGTGTTGGCTATGAAGCACTCACATATCTAGAAGATAAAAGTAACAAAAATGAGGATGTTGAGGTAGATGTGCAGACATACTAGGATGGATAAGACTTGGAATTAAGATATTCGGGAGAAGGTGGGGATAGCTCCTATGGATGAAAAATATGTGGTAAGCGAGGCTCAGATGGTTTGGACACGTACGGAGAAAAAGCCCAGATGTCCCGATAAGGAGGTGTGAATGGTTGGTTTTCACGAGTACGAGAAGAGGTAGATGGCAACCTAAGAAGTATTGGGGAGAGGAGATCATACAGGACATGACGTGGCTTCAGATTTCTGAAGACATGGCCCTTGATAGGAAGGTGTACAGTTCGAGCATTAGGGTTGTAGGTTAGGAGGTGGTTGAGCATTGTTCTACTTTTTACAGGTGTGAAGCTAGTCTGATAGGGTTTTCCCTTAGACTGCTAGTGGTTTATGTTGTGTTCACACTATTTTATTGTTTTTCTTTGCATCGGACCTTATCTACTGATTATTGTTAGTGTTTTGCATCTATTCTTTGGTTCCTATGATGCTGCCATTATTTCTATTATTTTCTATTGATAGTACTGTTATATTATCTCTCTTTTCGTCCTCTTGAGCCGAGGGTCTACCGAAAATAGCCTCTCTATCTTTTCGGGATAGGGGTAAGGTCTGCGTACACATTACCTTTCCCAAATTCCACTTGTGAGATTTTACTAGGTTGTTGTTATTATTGTCAGTGTCCAGTTTATTAGTGCCTGTCTTAGTCCCAGTGTCCTATTGTATTTAGTTTGTTTATCTTATGGATGTTTTGTAAGAATAGTAATACTACTTGTGCTTTCTTCTCTTTATAATTAATGGGTATCTCAGCCCTTTCTCTATGCATGTTATACTCTTGTGCTCTGTTTTTAGCTATGACGTGTTCAAACAGGTGGCATGTTTTAACTTTCTGGACTTCTTTTTGCGTTTACTTGTAAAAATTCTTTTTATGATGCCAAAAGGGAGAAGAAAAATTAAAGGAGAGAAACGGGTTCTCACGGGGAGTATGGCTAATCTGCAGGGGGAATCGTATGGAAATCTGGTTCTCAGGAGGAACTTCAATTATAAGTTTATCATCATCAAAAAGGAGAAAATTGATAAGTTATGTGCCTTTGTGTTTTGATGATTTAACAAACTTCATATAAGAACCAAATAGGGAACCTGATAGAAAGCCTCTCTGTGCTCATAACAACAAGTCTTATGTCTGGAATAATTTTCAATGAAATCAGTTAAGGGAATGGCAGAGGGAACATATGGCTATCAGTTCCTCCGGTCACAGTACAAGTCCGCTCATTGCAACTATTAAAGTTGCTGCACTGCAGACACAATAGTGAAGCAGTCACTATTGAAGCATGCTGTGTACCGGACATTTTCTTGCATCATCCTAATGACCTCATTTATATATTACCAATACGAGGCAAGATATTACACACACTTGCAAATCCTAAAACATAATTAACTCTCAAGTGTGCAGTCGTCCTCATTTACTCTAAGGCTTTAAGAATAAAGCAACAATAAAATAAAGGACCAGATCCCAGCATTGAGTACATCGTGTGTCCGTAGTATTGTTGTATCTTTTTTAATGTTATTCACTTGTAATTCCTACTCAGCTTGTTTAAAATCATCACATAGGATATTTTTATAAACTGTAAATCTTGTGTTTGTGTTTGACTAGAGTTAGTCAAAATGGTGAGCTTTGTAATAGAGTTATTACAAAGAGACCTGCAATATAGTTATTGCAAGTGCGTGAAGGATTAAGAGTTTAATTCCTAGATTACAATAGGTTGTAACCTAAAGTTGCTCGGTTAGTGAAGTTGAAATCCTACGAGTGTATATCGTGGTTTTTAATCCCGTGAACTGGGAGTATTCACGTAAAATATTATTGTGTTATTTACTTACCGTTGTGTGTATGTATATTCTGTGGGAACGAATAGAGAATCAGGTTCTCTATATAGTTTGGTGGTCTCTTAGTTTACATTACACGCTATATCTATCTATCTATATTATATAACAACATTTCCTTTATTCAGAATTTAAGATGTAGTTTTTGCTTATATATTCTATTAGTAAGTAGAAAAGAAAATTAACAAATTAAGAATTGTAGTCATGACTTTAAAATTTTAGAACTTTAGGAAAAGGATTTTGTCCTTTCTTTATCTTCCGCTCTCCATGTATAGTTTAAGAAACGGCCGGGTGCATTACCTTTTGGAGCTAAATCGAAGATCTTGGTGATTTGTGCGTGGTTTATAAAATTGTAACTGCAATTTTCTTTAGTAAATCTAATAGCTTTGAGGCTTAACAAATAAAGAAAACAAAACATATACTTTTTCGGCTAGAAGGTAAAAATCCTAGAATTACTAACAGGAAACAGAGGCGGATGTAGAGCAAGCTTTACGGATTCTCGTAAATTCAGTAATTTTTGCATAAACTTTGTATTTGTAGTAAAAAAATTATTAAAAATATAAGAATATTTAGTTTGGAACCCAATTCGTTGGTCCAGTTATCATGTAGATTAACTTGAGATTGTTATAAAAATCCATAAGCTTAAAATTCTGAATTCGCCTCTAACCGTAAAGATGGCTTATAGAGACAATCAAGCTGCATAAGTGTTCGTATAACGTATAAAAAACGAACGAATCCGATGAACCACGCTTGTACAATGAAAAAGGCTACTGATTTATCTCTCCACCGAATCAAATTGGCCAAAGGTGTTATTAAAATATATTGGGATAATTATGTCAAACATTTTGCACGTTCAAAATAAAAATTGTACACAATTACACATAAGTTGATATTAGTGAAAACACAATTACAGTTGAAAATAAAATAAAATGAATAAAATATTTTTAAGTTGAGGCGCGGATATCTCGCTCTCTTTAAGGAGATTTAAGCCCACTGCAGCAAAATTTTTTACTGGTCCAGCAGTAATCCTCTTGATATGTCTCTCCATGATACAACAACCCGATCACGTCGTATGACTCGAACAAACTCTAGACAAGTTGTTGAGTCCAAAGCTCCACCAAGATGAACACCTTCCTTCAACAAAAGTAAAAAAAAAAACTCTTTTCTTCTTTTTTCACAACTTTAACCTCACTTTATAGAACCACTCTACAATTATTTTTTCATACCACAATATGGAAGAAAGACTCCTATTTATAGGTGTAAGAATTCTTCTTTAAATTAAATTGGAAGAAAGTGGGGTAATAAGTTATGATATCATGGAGAACATGGGTAATTAATGGTAGAACATGGGAGAAGAGTTACAAAAGAGTTAGGCAAAGTACATAGATTACCCCCTGAACTATGGATCAAATCCCTGTTACACACTTTTTGAGCATCAAAATCATCTTACACGCTCACCCTTTTTAAAGTGTATCTGATACACAACTATTTTGCTACGTGGCATTTGCGTGCTTAACAAAAAAAAGATGAGCGCGTAAAATCGTAAATATTTTGTTTTCCATTTTTATCAAATGAAAAAAGCTACCAAACTTCTCTTTTATCTCATATCCTTCCCAAACGATCAACACCCCCTCCCCGCTCTCTGGTCTTCCCTTCCCATCGTCTCTTCCTCAGCATTACAAAAATTCACCAAAACTTTGATAAATTTTTTAAAGAAGGTGTTGTAAATTTTCTCTAAAATTGCCCCTTTAAACTTCTCTCTTGCTTCTTTTACTATCATTAAAATCTACTAAAATACCAAATTTACCTAAATAATAATAAATAAAATTTATATTTCATGAGAATGACTGAAATTCTAAAATTTCCAACTCAGCCTCTTTCATATAAGGGAAGGTTTGAGATTTTTATTCACGATGGAGTTGTTTAATTAATGAAAACGAAAGACTGATTTTGATTTGCTTTATTTGGTTGTGTATGAGATCTAAAAATGAAGGAGGGAAATGGAGAACGGAGGAGTTGCAATTTTAATTTTTATCTCTTCCATTTTTGGTCTTGGGTTTGTTATGGATAAATCATTGTAAAATTAAATTTGTGTGAAGGTTAAGAAGTGGTGGTTATGGCTTTTTCCCGGTGGGCAGCAACGACAGAAGGCAAAAGAAGATGGAGGTGTTAGAGGATTTTTAAATTGGGGGTATAAGAGTAATTTTAAATATTTTTTCTTTAAAAAATTAATAATGACACGTGTTATGATTTTATTGGTACGTGACATTACACATATTTTTATAAACTGGTCAAGAAATAAGAGGTGTGTATTAGACATGCTCTGAAAAGGTTAAGGGGTCGTTTGGTAGGGTGTATAAAAATAATGCGGAATAAGGTGTATTAGTAATGCATGTATTAGTAATGCAAGTATTAGTTATGCAAATATTATTTCTTATCTATTGTTTGGTGTGGTGTATTAAAATTATAATCATTGCATAATTTTTTTAAAAAATAATTGCTTACAAAAATGCCCTCCATATTCTCTAGGTTTAAGGGACTTTAAGGACAATTTTATCTTTAACCATGCTAATGCAGTCATTAAAGCCTAGGTATTACTAATGTCATGGTTTTCTATGCATTACTTATGCATAGGATAATGCCAAGTATGGTGTATAACTAATACAAGTATTAGTTATACACAAGTTGAAAAAAGGTACCAAACAATGTATTAGTAATGCATTGAGCTAATGCTTGCATTATTTTTTCTAATACCTCCTACCAAACGACCCCTAAGTGTGTAAGATGATTTTCGTGCTCAAAAAATGTGTAACAGGGATTTGGTCCATAGTTCAGGGGGTAACTTATGTATTTCGCCTGATGGTCATTCTCTACTTCATGGAATAGTGGGAGTTATAGGAGTTATGACCATTTTCTACATCATGGAGTTGTGGGAGTTATAAGAATTTATTTTAATAATAAAATGCATTTACACTAATAGTTGATATAATATATTTTCTTTTAATTTTGTTTAACAATAAAATTGCATAGTTCTGCTGGGTGCACAGTCCATGATGATGTGCTTTCTTGGGATACAGTCCGATCATCCAAATTTCAAGCCCCTTTTTTTTTTTACGCAAAAGGCCTAAAAATACCACTCGACTAATATAAATGGCCTATCTATGTTGTCCGTTAAAAGGTCGCCTATTCATGCCACTAACGTTATACCTTTGGTCTATATATGTCATTGTCTACTCATTTTTTGATTTTTAAATAATAAGAATTAATTTTTTGACCCCACATTTGCCACGTGTCTTTATATTACTAATTCTTCTTTACTTGACCATACATTTCTTTTAACCTTGATTATGTATAGTTAACCATGCCCAACCCGATAAAATCCAATCATCTTTTAACTCAGCCCCTAATTCCTTGTCACGACCCAAAATTCAACTAGTCGTGATGACACCTAACTCAACCTGCTAGGTAAGCTAATTAACAACTTTCCAATTTAATGAGACTTTTTTAGACAAATAAACAATAAAATAACTGAACCTTAATACTTTTCCCAAGGATTGGTAGTACAAATCATGAGCTACTAAGATTTAAATTTTTAAAAAACTGAATTGATATAAATACAACATTGATTTCAAATAAATACAAATCACTGAAGACTGATATTATCGGATCGTGACAAGGAAGTAGGGGTTGGGTTAAAAGATGGTTGGATTTTATCGGGTTGGGCATGATTAATTATACATAATCAGGGTTACAAGAAATGTAGGATCAAGTAAAGAAGAACCAATAATATAAAAATACCTGGCAAAGGTGGAGTCGAAAGAAAATTCTTATTATTTAAAAATTAAAAAATGGAACTGTTAGTCGATAATGACATAAATAGGCCAAAAGTATAACGTTAATGGTATAAATAGGCCAAAAGTATAACGTTGGTGACATGAATAGGGCGACATGTTAACGGATGATATAGATGGATCATTTATATTAGTTGAGTAGCATTTTTAGGCCTTTTCCGTTTTTTATGCTCATTTTCTTTTCAAGCTTCATTCGTACTTCGTAAGAAAAGTTTAATGAGAGAAAAAAAACAGAAAAAGAAAAAGAGAAGAGATGAAGAAAAATATTAAGGTGATAATTTCATTCTAGCTCGGGAAATTTTTAACGACATAATAATAAATGAGATAAAAATATAAAACTTTTAACTATGATTAAATAATAATAAAAAAAATACGTCGAAACATGTACTATTCATTATTGATTAAGTAAATATTGAGCGCATGTAATTTTTTATAGGCTATTAGTCCAACTTATTTAGAAGCATAGTTTACGGAGATGAATCGAGAATTTAAACTCCACTGATTCAATTGTTCTAGTTTTATAATCCGTTTGACCAAGCTGCAAAAATCAGCTTATTTTGATAAACACTTTTTTTTAAAAGTGTTTTTCTCAAAAGTACTTTTGGTGATAAGCAGTTTGTGTTTGGTTAATTAGTTTGAAAAGCACTTCTGAACAACAATTAGTGTTTGGCCAAATGGTTAAAAACTGCTTCTAAGTGTATTTTTCTCAAAAGTGCTTCTCAAAAAAGTGCTTTTGGAGAGAAACTACTTTTTTCTGCTTCTTCAAAACTGTTTGTGCTTCTCCTCAAAAGTACTTTTTTTTCTTCCAGAAACTTGGATAAATATCTCAATTTTTTGCCAAAAGCACTTTTGACTAAAAAAAATACTTTTGACTAAAAATAAGCTTGGTCAAACTGGCTATTAATATTCTATTCATCTCTCGTGACCTTTGGCTACCTTTCCTTTAAAAAGGCATAGTGAACCTTTTTTTTTTTCCTTTTCCTACCTTGAGAAGGTTTTTGAAAGGACAAATATACCCCTAACTGAAAAAGTCCAAAATAGAAACTGAGGGGCAATTTCATCTACTCGTCAGGCCAAGCAAAGGCAACTGTTTCTTAGTTGTATTCCTATGGCTTTTCCCTTTGTTCCCTTCTACGAAACCCCTCTATACCCTCCAATCTCTCCTTATATACTATTCACAAACACACCCTTTTGCCCAAACAAAGCAAATCTTCTCTCAAATTCCCTTCTAATTTTCTCTCTAATATTACTTTCTTCAACAATGGCTACTTCAAGAAAATCCAACTTCAATGATTTTTTGCCTCTTATGGCTGAAAAACTAGGTGGGGATGTTTTGATCGGTGAATTATGCAAAGGGTTTCAATTATTAATGGATAAGGATAAAAGGGTCATTACATTTGAGAGTCTAAAAAAGAATTCTACTTTGTTAGGGATTCAAGATTTGAGTGATGATGATATTAAGAGTATGCTAAAAGAAGGTGATTTTGATGGAGATGAAGCTCTTAATCAGATGGAATTTTGTGTTTTGATGTTTAGATTGAGTCCTGAATTAATGAAACAATCTCAGTTTTTGTTAGAAGTGGCTCTTAACCAAGATTTTGACTTTTCATTCTAACTTTTGTCTTTATTTAACTCTTTGAGATTGTGACTTTGCATTGTAACTATTCAACTTTATACTTCCTATAATGTAATACATTGCAAACATATATAGAGAAACAAGAATTAATGGCCATACTTTCTTGAGTATTCATACTTTCTTGAGTATTCATACTTGCGTAAATGTGCATTTGATTAGTAGATTTTATTTTCTGGTTTCATTAGGTAAAAATAGGGACGATGATAGTACTTTGGATTTTCCAAAATCTGGTATAGTAAATCGCTTAAATGATCTTTGGTTGATTGCTTATTAGTTATTATCAAAATTATTTTTATAAAATGAGAGATCTAAGGAAATCATAGATCACCTATGTGTGATTAAGAGACTGCTCATGTATTATTTATGATCGCGTAGGTGATCTCCGATCGATAGTATATTAGTTATTATCAGGATTCTATTTTATTATTTTTATAAAGTGATTTTTATAAAGTGGGAGATTATGTCGAAATCATAAATCGCTTATGTATTACTCAGAAAGCGTCCATATATTATTTATGACCGCTAAGTGATCTTTGGTTGATCACTTGTTAATTATTATCATGATTTTTTTCATCAGGTAAGAGACTCTAGTGAAATCATAGATCGCTAATTAGAAATCACCCAAGTATTATTTATGACCGTCCAAGTGTCTTCGATTGATCGCTTATTAGTTATTATCAGGATCTTTTTTATAAAGTAGAAGATCCTTGTGAAATCATAGATCGCCTATATGTTATCTAGATTATGATCGCCTAAGTGATCTCCGGTTGATCGCTTATTAATTATTACAATGATCTTTTTAAATAAAGTGGGAGATCCTAGTGAAACCATAGATTGACTATGTGTTATATAAAAATCGCACATGTATTATTTATGCTAGCATGTGTGATCTCTGGTTGATCGCCTATTAGTTATTACTAGGATTATTTTTTATAAAGTGGGGATCGTGCTGGAATCATAAATCGCCTATGTGTTACTTAGAAATCGCACATATATATTATTTATGCTCGATTGAGTGATTTTCAGTTGATCGCTTATTAGTTATTACCAGGAATATTTTGTTATAAAGTTGGAGATCCTAATAAAATCATAGATCGCCTATGTGTTTAGAAATCGCACATATATTATTTATGCTCGATTGAGTGATTTTCCGTTGATCGCTTATTAGTTATTACTAGGAATATTTTGTTATAAAGTTGGAGATCCTAATAAAATCATAGATCGCCTATGTATTATCTAAGATTAACCCATATATATTATTTATAATCACTTAAGTGATCTTTGGTTGATTGCTTATTAATTACAAAATTATATTTTATAAAGTGGGAGATTCTGCTGAAATCATAGATCGCCTATGTATTACCTAAAAATTGCCTATAAATTATTGATGATAGGCTATAATTACGTATTTTAGTTGCTTATGATACTCAAATTTACTGTGTTATAATTGAGTTTGAGCTTTAATCGCTAGTGTCTTACACTAATTGTGTGTTTTATGTCTTGTAGGAGTGATTCCGAGCTATGTAGATGTTATGGAATGAATTCAAGTGATTTTAAGCTTTGAAGTCTGAGTAAAAGCCCAAGAGATTAAGCCGGAATCATATTTGGGGATCAACGGATGATAGAGCAACAAAACGAAGAATTGAGTAGGCATATTGCGCACTGTCTAGTAAAATACACATAACCTTTTGCTAAGAACTCTATTTGGGCTCTATAATATATGGTTGGAAAGCTAACTCAAGGGCTACAACTTTCATATTTTACGTTTTTCCAAATTTCAAACGGAACAAAGTGAAGAATGCGGTCGAAATGGACTTGAGGCGGGCTGAGGCAGTACACTAGGAAAGTACCGCGGCCGGGCCGCGGCCGCGGACGTCCAGGCCTGAAAACTTGTCCGCGTAGGAGAAGGTATAATAGTTTGGGCCCGACCCTACTTGGTATATATATATGAAAAAATGGTATTTTGAGGGGAGGAGACCAATTTTTAACACAGATTCGACCTAAGGAGGCAGAGACACAATAGGAGCAAGGCGGTGAATTCTTCTACGAGTTTTTCCTTCCTCTTCCTATTTTTTCATTGTAGGTTATGACTTTTAGTATTGTAGTTTTACATACTATTATGAATAACTAATTTGTTATCTAGGATTTTGATAGAACCTTTTGTAGGATAAATTCTTATTATTTTTTTTTATATAATTGAGCCGTTGGATTTCTCTACTTATTCAACTACGTATTTATTGTTGTTGATTGAATGACCATCGATTGACTGTGCCTATTTATTATGTGTTTCTTGAGAAAGGATACATATTTAGGTGGTTGTTTAACAACGTCACTCCTAACGTATGTGAGAAATCAATACGGCGGGTTTAAAGGTAGGTTTAGAAATAACAAAGTCTTGACGTGGTCATAATGAGCGGTTAAATAAAGCCAACTAGTGTAGTTCGAAGAATATGTCTAGTAAATTGTTGTAGTTGCTTGTGAGAGAATTACGGTATCTAAAGTGCTCACGATCAGTACAGAATACATTCGCAAAATTGCAGGGATCATAGCTAGAAGGATTCCGACAATTAGGGAAATCATAACTCTAGACCTCCTTAACTTAGTCTCCAACCCTTTATCTCGTTAGTTGATAATTTTACCGTTTTCTAATATTTTCTAGTTAATTAGTTAGAAATATAAATCTCAATCTTTATAATTTAGAAAATTATTCAAACTTGTCTTTTTAGTGATATTAAACAGATATAGCTAAGTTTAGTTCTCTGTGGAATTCGACTCGACTTTTAGACCGAATTATATTTGCAGCGACCGCTTGTCCTTTTTAGGACTAGAGTTGGGTGTGATCAAATTTTAGCGCCGTTTGCCGGGGAACTAACGGTGTAATTGTAGCCGTATATATTGCTAGGTTTCGATTTTGAACTTTTATTTTGTTTTTTTTTTGTATTTTTTTTATTTTTTTATAACTATTGATTTGAGAAATATGACATCTTGGAATTATGGGAATTTAGGTGTAGATAATTCTATTATTGATCCTCATACATATTGTGAAGGAAACCACCTGTATCAAAATTATCAAAATATTCCCGAGAGCGAGTTATGTACACCAACTCATTCTTATTTGTGGAATGTATGTGGTGTGTGTGGTGGTAAAAATGATCACTTTAATGGTTGTGCTTATATTTCTTATCTTCCCCCAACCCCTTACTATGATGGTTCTACCTTTTCTTGTGAAGTTAATAGGAATAAAGAACCTGGGGATGCATCAATGATATGTTAAAGTACCTTCTGGAACAAAATAATGAGAAACAAATGCAGATAGAGAGGCAAGAGGCAACTATTCGTAACTTGGAGACTCAATTGAGTCAAGTAGTTGGAGATGTTAATGCTCAACAAGCTAATATTGGGGATAATAGCCAAGAAGAGCATGAATTTGAGATATTAATTTGGGATGTCAGAGTAGAATATCAACAACCTATCCAACTACAATTTGAGGATGTCAATGTTGAAGAAGTGACACTAGAGTCAGCCAAGGACATCGAGGATACAAATTTTGTTGACTCTAGTATCATTGATGTTTAGGACGTTGAAAGTCCTGAAGTTCATGTGTGTTAGCGCATTGGTCCCCAATCCAAATATTTTTCTACATTGTGCTTGGATGACTATATGGAAATAGAGTCATCCGAGCCGATTGAGAAGTCAAGGAATGAGGAACAAGTTGCCTACGTTCTAGAATTTTTCTTGACTGAAAGACAGAATTACATACCTTATCTAAAAGCCAAGAAGTGTAAAATAGTACAATGGTTGCTTGAGCCAATTAGATTTGTTCCTCCACCCCTGGAGCATAGCCGAAAACTTGATGCCAAATTGAGGGTTCAATTCATAAGCTCGAGCTGGAGGCAAAAAGTGATTCGCGTCGTGCCGCAACTTTAAATCAAGCACTTGTTGGGAGGCAACCCAGCTTTATTGCTTTCTTTTATCTATTTTTTATTTTTTTTAATTGTATTATTTTTGTAGTATCAATTTTTTATTTTCTAGGAGTATGGAAAGCAAAGGTATTGGAAGGATGCAACAACAAACTAAATGGTTGGAACTAAGTGTGAGGTACCCACACGAAGGACCAAGCTTGGGAGAAGTTTGAGTACCCTATGAGCTGTTAGTGCTTCGGCCTTTGGCCTACCAATGAGTCTCTTTTACCCTTTTATTAGTTATGGTGTGCATTGGGGACAATGCATAATTTTAAGTGTGTGGTGAGGAGATTGTCTGGGTGACTTTCTATGTCTGGGTGATTTTCTATGCTATTTTAGTTGTGTTAGTTTAATTGAATAATTTTTTTTTAAAATTGAAAAGATTGGACTTTTCCCTACGATGGATCTATTAGATAATTTTCTTGAGGGATTTAAGTCTAAAGAAAAAATAAAATAAAAAAAATTCTTTTGTTAGGTAGTGTAGCAATTACCCCTTGGTTATTCTTTGTGTCGCGATTCTTTTCTAAGGGTTTTGTTTGAATCGGGTGCAGTTAGTTTTTTTTAGGAATATGAGCCATTGTGTTGTGTTTTAAATTGAAGCAATATCTTTTGACTTTGTTATGCCTTGAGAATAGTGAGTATTTTGATTGTGACATTTAGGCTCAGTTTTTTGACTCTTGTATAACTGCTTTGACTAGAGTATCTTGATGAATCTAATCCTGAGTGAGTTATGTGCCATGTGTGTGTGAGGTTTGGGCGTTATTTTGTGCATTGCATTTGATGCCTAGAACTTGCCCTGTGTGTTTGCAAAGCGAAATAGTAGTTTATTCAGTCTAGGAAGTGATATAGGCATTTCTTTGTTGAGCCAGATATGTATATTTTACTCACCTCATTATTATGTATCGTAGTTAACCCCTTTGAGCCTATAATCCTGTTTCTTTGGCAACTACATTACAAGCATTACCCATTTGTTTGAATTAACCATCTATTTGAACCATTGTAACCTCTCATGAACACTTGAATTGTTTATGAACTTTGTAAAGGTTAAAGTGTGGGGTGGTTTGTTTGGATTTTGAGTGGAACTAATTAAATAAGGAGAAAGGTGCACTGTGTTGAAAAAGTAAGAGTCACTTGAATTGATGAAAATAAAATAGTTGGATTGTTGTGAAAAAATAATTCCTTGATAAGTGGCGGCTCTTGATGTAAGTGTGCTTAAAGAAGAATGGGGTAATATACGTTGATGTGAAGGTGGAGTTTTGGTTTGACATAAGTATGGGACTTGAATGTTAAAGTATATGTATTAAAGTGCTTAGGGAAGTGTAATCACTCTTATATCTAAATGTATCCTACCCGTCCCGTAGCCTACATTACAACCAAATAAAGTCTTAATTGATCCNGTGAGTGAATTCTTTCTAGCTTGAGTTCCTAAGTATTCTTAAATTTTATTGTGTGAAACTACTCTCTTTTGTTGTGTGAGGGCACTTGATTCATGAGGAAAAGGTAATGTCAGTGACCTTTATGTTAGAGTAAGTAGGTGAGTTGTGAATAATGCATGGTACTTGTGAGTCAAATCTTGAGGTGAAGATGTTACGCTTTTGTGCTTATTCTTTTTTAAATACTTTTGGTGTGATGAGTTAGGAGAATTATTTAAAAAGGCCGTGTCTATAAAAAAGTGTAGTTTGATTGATCGAGGACGAGCAATGGTTTAAGTGTGGGGGTATTGATAATAGGCTATAATTACGCATTTTAGTCTCTTATTACACTCAAATTTACTGTACTTTAATTGAGTTTGAGCTTTGATCTCTAGTGTCTTGCACTAATTGTGTGTTTTATATCTTGTAGGTGTGATTCCGAGCTATGTAGATATTATGGAATGAATTCAAATGATTTGAAGCTTTAAAGTCTGAGTAAAAGGCTAAGGAATTAAGTCGGCATCGTATTCGGGGATCAACGGATTATAGAGCAACAAAACAAAGAATCGAGTAGGCATATTGCGCACTATCTAGTAAAATATATATAATTTTTTTCTCAGAACTCCATTTAAGCTCCACAATATATGGTTGGAAATACAACTCAAAGGGCTACAACTTTCATGTTTTACGTTTTTCCAAATTCAAAATAGAACAGGGCGAAAAATACGGTCGAAATTGCGACCGCGGACCTGAGGCGGGCTGAGGCAGTACACTAGGAAAGTACCGCGCCCGGGCCGCGGCCGCGGACGTCCAGGCCTGGAAACTTGTCCTGGAGATCAATTTTTGACACAGATTCGACCTAAGGAGGTAGAGACACAATAGGAGCAAAGCGGGAAATTCTTCTACGAGTTTTTCCTTCCACTTCCTATTTTTTCATTGTAGGTTATGACTTTTAGTATTGTAGTTTTACATACTATTATGAATTACT
Organism: Nicotiana glauca; assembly: GCA_026770625.1. NCBI lineage: Eukaryota > Viridiplantae > Streptophyta > Magnoliopsida > Solanales > Solanaceae > Nicotiana > Nicotiana glauca. Next base: position 43,011 of record MU715084.1, read on the forward strand.
AATTTTTTATCTAGGGTTTTGATAGAACCTTTTATAGGATAAATTCTTATTATTTTTTTTTATATAATTGAGCCGTTGGATTTCTCTACTTGTTCAACTGCGTATTTATTGTTGTTGATTGAATGGCCATCGATACTGTGCCTATTTATTATGTGTTGCTTGAGAAAGAATACATATTTAGGTGGTTGTTGAACAACGTCACTCCTAACGTATGTGATAAATCAATACGACAGGTTTAAAGGTAGGTTATAAATAACAAAGCCTTGACGTGGTCATAATGAACGATTAGATAAAGCCAACTAGTGTAGTTCGAAAGAATATGTCTAGTAAAATATTATACTTGCTTGAGAGAGAATTACGGCATCTGAAGCGCTCACAATCAGTAGAGAATACATTGACAAAATTTTAGGGGAACATAGCTAGAAGGATTTCGACAATTGGGAAAATCATAACTCTAGACCTCCTTAATTTAGTCTCCAACCCTTTGTATCGTTAGTTGATAATTTTACCGTTTTCTAGTATTTGCTAGTCAATTAGTTAGAAATATAAATCTCAATCTTTATAATTTAGAAAATTGTTCAAACTTGTCTTTTTAGTGATATTGAACAGATATAGCTAAGCCTTAGTTCTCTATGTGATTCGACTCCGGACTTTTAGACCGGATTATATTTGCAGCGATCGCTTATCCTTTTTAGAGGTAGAGTTGGGCATGATCAATTATTTATGATGGTCTAAGTGATTTTCGAATGAAGGCTTATTAGTTATTATTAGGATTATTTTCTTATTATATATAATCCTTAACTATTACCAATATTCTCACTCCTGTCAATAAAGAAATTAAAGAAAAAACTTAATTAAAAAAGTTAAAAATACGCGGCGTCTCCTCATTAACTAATTTTCTCTTTAAACAATATATACTCAAAAAAAGAAAATAGAGCTCCAAAAAGACAAATATACCCCTGGCAAGTGGCGTAACAGGACCAAACATCGAAATTGGGAGGCAATTTCTTCAACCGTCAGTCCAAAGCAAAGGCAATTTCGCGTTAAAGACAGTTTCTTAGTTGTATTCTCATGGCCTTTTTCCTATTGTCCCCTTCTCCGAAACCCCTCCCTACCGTCCAATTTCTCCTTATATATTATTCATAAACACACTCATTCTTACCAAATCAGTTCAAAGCTTCTTTCAAAATCAATTCTATTTTTCTCTCCAATTTCTTCAATAATGGCTACGTCAAGAAAATCCATTTTCAATGATTTCTTGCCACTTATGGCTGAAAAACTAGGTGGGGATGGTTTGATTGGTGAATTGTGTAAAGGTTTTCAGTTATTAATGGATAAGGATAAAAGGGTCATTACATTTGAGAGTCTAAAAAAGAATTCTGCTTTGTTAGGGCTTCAAGATTTGAGTGATGATGATCTTAAGAGTATGCTTAAAGAAGGTGATTTTGATGGAGATGGAGCTCTTAATCAGATGGAATTTTGTGTTTTGATGTTTAGATTGAGTCCTGAGTTAATGGAGCAATCTCAGTTTTTGTTAGAAGAAGCTCTTAACCAAGATTCTGAGTTTTCATTCTAACTTTTGTAAGCACATTAAACACATTGAAATATATATACAGATGTTTACTGTACCCTTTTGTGTTATTCTCCTTTTGTTGTTGTTTTTGACTTTGTTCATGTATGTCTTTGTTATCATCTGTATCTTTGTTTTGAGCCTGTGATTTTAACCAAACCTAGAAAAACTAGATTATATTCACCATTGTTACCTTGACAAGTCAAATTGACTAAAATGATAGGTGCCAGTTCACAGACTCTGATTTTGCTTACACCTCTTACTGTAATTGCTCAGCTAATTGAAAATTGCATTGTTGTGACGGCAAGTTGTCGCGACGGTCAAGTTGTCTCCATGTGGCTTCGAGCCGTGGAATCAGCCACTAATACTTGCATCAGGGTAGGTTGCCTACATCACACCTTTGTAGGGTACCACCCTTCCTCGGACCTTGCATGTACGCGGGATGCTTTGTGCATCGGGGAAGAGGAGCCTTGGAGCAACAATAAAGTTGTTTCCGTGTTACCTATAGGCCACGGGTTCGAGCCGTGGAGGCAGCCACTAATGCTTGTATTAGGTTAGGCTGTCTATATCACATCCCTTTTTGGTGAGGCCCTTCCACGTGCCTTGCGTGGACATGGGATGCGTTATGCATGGGGCTGCCCTTATTGTTGTGACGGCTAAATTTGTTGGTAATCTCTCCACCAAGAAGAGAGCAAAAACCACAAATTTTGTGATAATATTCTCCAATCGTCTCATAAGTTTACAATGAAAGGTCCTGAAGAATTTGCTCGAGCCTTAGAATAGTTCAGGTTCATCTTACCATGTTGACCCATACATATAATTCTTGTAAAGTGAACATCACTTTGGGACAGGTAGAGCTTGCCTGTCTTTTTCTCCTTGCATTTGTTGTATAGTAATGAATAAGTGTATTTTGATTGTGTACAGAATGGCTAAATGCATCATCATATGATAATTTTTTATGGATTCCTAACGACTAATCATGTAAGCTAATGTTATGAACCTATGGATGTTCTTTGGCTTATTCTCTATTATGCTTGTTTTACTCCACTCAATAGGGAGAACACATGCAGTGTCCCATAGAATCGATCAATCTCAATCTCTAAGTGCTGGTGAGAGCATTGCTTAAATAAATGAAGATCCTCCCTTTCTAAGATCGTATGTCAATCTGTCACTACTCTGTCTTATTGCTGATAGAAGTTGCTTCTCTTTAAGACTCTAACTGCTAAAGACGTGTGGGTAAAGCAGTCTTAATTAGTCTAATCACAGTTGCCGTGCTTTCTGGATTGGTTCTTCTCTGCTACTCTGTTTCTCGGAGGAAGAAAGTGGATAAAGGTGTCTGCAACAGAGCTAAATTCCCAGTGTCGTATAACACTAAAATGTAACAAAATGTTTTAAACTTGTGATGGAATCATGGTAATTGCATTCTGT
>MU715084.1:53391-71965 GCA_026770625.1 Nicotiana glauca
CTTTCTGGTGTGGAAGATCAGACTACGCTGCAACCACAGAGCATACTCAGACAGAACCTTGACTCAGTTACCAAGATAAATCTTTTCTGATGTGGAAGATCAGACCGTGCTGCAACCACAGAGCATACTCAGACAGTACATTGGCTCTGATACCAATTGTTGCGGAAGCCAAATATATATAGTGTGAATGAGTCACAACTACTATACCAAAATTATGACAGCCACCAAATAATAAATAAGACAATAAAACAATAATAAAAGAAACACCAGAATTAACGAGGTTCGGCTAATTTTGCCTACTCCTCGGACACAACCAATATTTTATTCCCCTCCAAAATACAAGTGAAATAATACTAAAGAGAGAAGATACAAATGCCTTAAGAAGATAAGAAGACAAATGAGAGGTGTGTTTAAATCCTAAACATTAGGCCTTCTTTTATAGGGAAAAATTCCCTACCAAATGCCTAAACCACCGATGTGGGATTTTGGCAAATTCAACAGTTTGAACTTTCTGCTGCTAAGACCTAGTAGTCATTTTCGGATAACAATAACAAACTCAGTATAATCCTACAAGTGAAATTTGGGAAGGTTAATGTATACGCATACCTTACCCCTATCTTGAAGGTAGAGAGTTATTTCCGAATAATTTCTGGTAAGTAATCTTTATTGTTATAGTTTCAAGAAAGGGGAATATCCTTCCAAGACGATGATGTTGTGTATGTGGCTATTGAGACCGAAGATATTTTCACAAGATATGAATATTACACCCTCAAAGTTTGCTTTTAGTTTAAAACGACCAATATATAAAATTAGACAAGATAATTCCTAAGCCATAGGTCGATACGCACGCACAACGATACCCAGAGGCGGATTTAGGGGGGCGCAAGGGGTTCACCCGAACCCCTTCGCCGAAAAATTACACCGTACCATCTACCATTTATGGTTAGGACTATTGGCATATCTAATTTTATTCGCTCCTCCGGCTGTCGTCTCTCAATGCCAGCCTAGTAGAGTGCTTTTACAATTGATGTTTTTTTCCGATAAGCAGACGCGCCTTCAACGAGCCATATTTCAAATTCAATGGTTTTAATAAATTTTCTCCCATAATTATTTGGATGATGATATTATGAGGACTTCGGGTTATAGATGTAAAATCTGATGTAGATTATCTTTATATTAAAGGTATCATTATGAAACTTGATAATGTGAAACAAAGGAAGATATAATACATTTGGACCCTCCTATCAATCATAATTTAAAGCAAACAGTTTACTATTATTTTATAATATGAGAAGTATTTTACACGTTAAAAAAAGTCCAATCAAGAAAAGAAAGGGAAAAACTTTAATGAGTGATGATAATTGAGAAGTTTGGTGAGGCTGAAAGTGCAAGGCAAATAGTCATGGGGCAATGTCAAATGTCCATACCTATACCTTAGAATGGGCAAATATTAATTATTGTAGGTGTTCCTCTTTGAACTTTTTAGACAAGGTAGAGCTAGTCAAACCTATCCACTCATGCCTTCTCATTGAATTTCCTTTAGACCAAGAGCAATTATCTTTTACTTGGTTTCATACCCGATATTCGATACCCTTGAAATCAGATAATAATTAAATTTATAAATGATTTTAAGGATGCATAATTTCACCTAGCATCAGTGGATAAATATGATGATTAATAGTATAAATAAACAATTAAACAGAGCAACTAGTATTGAAATGCAATTCAGCCATCGAGTTAGATCGCCCTCGAACTGAGAATAGAATTATGAAATGAACTGATAAACAAGAGAATATAAGAGAAGAATAGTATTGTTTTGCTTTGATGTGCGTCAATGTAAGGTGGTTACAAAATGATTAGAACCGGCTTTATATAGTAGAGGAATCCTATCCATGGTACAATTCTAATTACACAAGTAAATCCTATGATTAACTAAACAAACACCCTCGATTTGATCTATTCCGAGATTTTCGCCGTGATCTTCGATCAGTCACGGATATCTCGCCTTTCTGTTATTATGTTGTCTTCGGTCTTGCTCAATGTCTGTCCCTTCAACCTCGATCATTATCGGTTTCGATCTTGCTAGGTACCTCGAATTCGAGTTCGGTACCTTATCTTCGTGTCTCGATCAATCATCAAAATTGTGTGGGCCCAGTTTTAACCGTATATAGATATATGTTTTGGTGTTACGTAATCCGAATTCGCATTACGTAAAGCACATTAAAAGGGAAAACCCTGCTTACTAGGATTTTTTTTTCAGGCCTCAAATTTGAAACCTCTAATTAAAAGTAGAGGGATCCTGTCATCCTGATCATCCCACCACAATCCTTGGTGGTTAGATTAACTGATTAAAAATTGTTGATAAGTAACAAGTGATGAAAAGTACATTTAGATATTAAAGTTGATTTTATATATATATATATATATATATATATATGTATATATGGATAGAAGTGTTCATACTATATGCTATTATCTCTTCCATTCTTACCCTCTTCCATATTCTTAAATGAAGAGTTTGTTCTGTTTTTCTTTGTCACCGTCCATCTAATAGATTTTTTTTTTAATAATCGTGGTGTTTGATCTAATATTTGCGCACCTTAATTAATACTACAAAATATCTATTGTCTCCCATAATAAAAATATTAGGTAACTTTGTCAATCAAGTTAGTAATTAACATAAGTATAAGTAAGAAAACATGAAAAGGAAAAAGGAGAAATAGAGACATGAATAATCATTAAGAATGATGATGGACGTGTCAAGCATTGTCCACTAACATTGTGTAAATTAATAATACTACTACTAATTATTCCTAACTTCCCATGTCAATTCAATCCCCCACCACCTTGATATTCCCTCATAGGGCACACAAAAAAATGTTTTTTCTCCATCCTAAAAAAATGAATAATTTAAAAAATATGAAGAACAAGAAACTTAGCTTTTTACTAAAAGAAAATGTTATGTATATAGATGATTTTTGAGTTTAGGTATTTGATCTTCGAAATTCACCGATTCAGCTAATTTAAATTGTGTTAAATATACCACTAAGAGAGATAAAATACCCCTTGATATTCCCTCATAGGGCACACAAAAAAATGTTCTCTCTCCATCCTAAAAAAATGAAAAATTAACATATGAAGAACAAGAAACTTAACTTTTTACTAAAAAAATGTTATGTATATAGATGATATTTGAGTTTAGGTATTTGATATTCGAAATTCACTTATTCAGCTAATTTAAATTGTGTTAAATATACAACTAAGAGAGATAAAATACCCCTTGGTCCTTATCAAGAAATTCATCCTTCACAAGACTCAAACACAAGGTATACAGTTAAGAATGAAACTTTCATAACCCGACAATAACACTTGGTATATATATATGTGAGATTTTTTTAACACTATCAATACAATTTAGCCGGTTATTGCAAGTTTTTACTCTAATTTTTTTACTTACCATACAGGAGCTTATATGTAAAATCTATTATTGCCGATAAACTTAGCCCGTTTGGTCAAGCTGCCAAAATTTACTTATTTTGAAAAGTATAGTTTTCAAAAGTACTTTTGAAAAAAAATAGTTTGTGTTTGGCCAATTTATTTAGAGTTAATACCCTCAAACCCACCTAAACTATACTATTTTTGTTAGTTTACTACCTAAACTATCGAGTCTCCCCGAAAACCCCCTGAACTATATTACCCTTCATATAAAAAATCTCTCGTCGCTTATGTGGCACTTTGTTTGCAATCACTTTCTCAAAAGCGCGTGAAGCTTGAAAATTAGCAGATTTGGAGCCCACCTGACAGCATGAATAACGGCTAATTAGCCCTTTTTAAAAAAAAACTTATATTTTATCCCTTTTTCTTTAAATTACACAATCTTCTCCATTATTTCACCTTTCTTCTCCATTTCTTCACCTTTCTTCACCATTTGTTCACCCTTTTAATCTCTTTTAATCTAATTCCATTTGAAATTCTCTCGCTGTTTATTGAGTTTATACTTTATCTTACGTATTTTATCCATCCTTCATTGTTAACCAAATAAATTTGAAAGAAGAACACTCATTATAGAAGAGTCATGAGGTTTAATGTGTTTTGTGATTGTGGGCAGCCTGCTTCTTTCAGAACATCAACGGCAGATGCTAACCCAGGAAGACATTTTTTTTGGATGCAAGTACTATGGAGTAATCATCTTTCAAATAATCATATTTTATGTGATATAATATGGCTAAATTTTGATTTTATTTATAATGGTTTGGTTAAACTTTTCAGGCTAATGATAGTGTGGCTTGTGGATTTTTCCAGTGGTATGATCCGAAATTTCCTAGCCAATGCAAGGTGATAATTCTTGGGTTACAGAAGGTTAAAATGGAACTCGAGGCCGAATTGAAGAAGAAGAAAATATTGAAGATGCTACTTATTATTAGTATATGTTTCAATGTGTATTTTTTGGTTGTTCAAATGTCAGGGTAAATGACTTCTTACTGAGTTTAGGATGTAAAAAGTAAATCCGTCCTACTTTTTTTTTAAGAGTTAATACCCTCAAGCTCACCTAAACTATACCATTTTTGTCAGTTTCCTAATTAAACTATCGAGTGTCCCCGAGAACTCCCTGAACTATATCCCCCTTCGTACAAAACCCCCCCGTCGCTTATGTGGATTTTAGTATTAATTAAATTAATTACCCACGTGGCATGCCACATGGCATACTTTATAATTTAATTAGGGCGTGTATCATACGCACTACAGCTAATGCGATTGGGAGTTTTTTTATACGAAGGGTGATATAGTTCAGGGGGTTTTTGGGGACACTCAATAGTTTAGGTAGTAAACTGACAAAAATTGTATAGTTTAGGCGGGTTTAAGGGTATTAACTCATTTATTTAAGAAATACTTTTTGCAACATTTGGTAAATAAATTGTATTTGGCCAATCTTTCTAAAAAGAACTTTTGAGTGTCAAATTACCAAAAAGGATAGTACTAAGGTCTTATAATTCTTTTAAAGAGAAAAATGAACCCAAATATTTATTATAAGAGACTATTATTTTTATTTTATTTAATTAAAATATAAAACATAAAGTAAACAAACATATTAAAGATTTAAATCAATTTTACACATAGTTATACCAAAGCATATATATTATTATCTAGTATAATTACTTATTGTTACGTGATGATTTGAATCATCAAAATACATCATTCAATATGAATTAGAAGTCTATTTCACAAATTACTATATATTGATAATCTACCATAAAATAATAAGTAAAGCCACTCACGCAGGATAATATTTCTCAATAATTTCATCTATACGTCTATCACACAACGCCTCCATATTAGCAGAAGACTTGCCTTGCATTTCTAAAGGAATATCAGAAGGTTCATCTCCTTCCTCAATCTCTGCAGTAACATCTTCATTAGCATAATAATTGAATTTCTTATCGGTAGAAGAATGTCGTCGGATAAAATTATATATAGCCACGGAAACTGTAACTAGATGATTCTGAGTGTCAAACTTGAAAGATGACATTGAACTTAAAATAGAAATAATTTTAAATATATATAAATAAATTATTTTTTTGTAAAAAAAGAGATAAGTATGTTTAAATTCAAATTCAAAAAGAGTAACTAATTATCAAAAACACATAATGTATAAATTTTTCTAAAAATTTAAATTCAACAATAAACTAATTGGTATTACCTAACTTTACTAACTTTGTCCTATATCGCCAAGTGAACTATTGTCAGGCTGCACTTGGCTTAATGTGTGATATTTTTTCTTCTTCCTTTAGTAATATATAGATAGATTATGCGATAAAATTATAAATTTATTACCTATTTGTAGGTAGTTTTTACAAATTAGATTTGGTAACTCTTTTAAAGATTCGAGAACTAATAGCATATAACAGAAGAAATTATAAATGATTATTTGGAGGAAGAGATTTGATAATCCAAAGAAGGATGTAGATAATTTGCTTTAGTGTCAAAAAAGGAGAAGATAATTTGGAAAGTTACAAGAAAGTCACTAAAGAATTGAAAAGTTACAATATGATTCATGTATATGATATCTTTAATTTTAAAAAAAATGGTAAAAACTAGAAATAAAAATGAAAAGAAAAAACTTAAATTAATAAAGGATAATTTGGAAAATATAAATTTATGGTGAGGATAGTTTTGTCTTGAATATATTAATTTTTCACTTCTGTGTCTGCTTCTTGGAAGAAGCTAAATTTTTTTACTTCTTCCCAAAAGCAGAAAAACTATTTCTGCTGCTAACCAAAAGTACTTTTCTAATATTGGCCAAACAAATTAAATTTTGTTTGGCCTCTCGTAATCTTGGCCAAACATGCTCTTAGTCTGATTGCGTAAAAAAAGTTTTACACGCACGTGACATAAACTCTAAAAACAAACACAAATTCTTCCAAGTCATATTTTTTATTAGGAAATTAAAAATTCAAAAATGTTTTTTTTAATAAATATTATTAAAAAAATAATCTTTCATTCTTGGGATAATAATAGTAGGGTGCAATGAAGTAATTACACTGCAATTAGCTGTAGTCCAAATCCTCTTACTGTTCTTCCCAACTATAAAGAGAAAGACAGTTACCCCATTTTTCTTTCGAGAAGCGAAGGATTAAATCTAACCAAATCCGAAAAATGGCTACCAAAGTTTACATAGTGTGAGTATTCTTTTCATCTTTTTCGCTTTGCTTTTCAATTTTTTTTCTTGAACAAAAAAAAAATAAAAAAATTAAAAATTCGTTGTCTACTGAATTTGCATTCAATTTGATCAATTTCGTGTTCAATTTGTGATCAATTAATCAACAATTGAGTGTTACTGATGTGATTTTCATTCAACGAATTCGTACATTAATTTGTTTTAAATGATTTATTCCATTTTAGCTTCCTGTTGCTCTGTTTAAATAAATTTTGTTATAAATTACAAGGATCTGTTGGTTAGTCGTCTTGAAATGATAAAGCACAATTTGCAGGAAAAGTTTGAGCCGGTGAATTGTTCACTGTATTGATTTAGTTTTTCTATTAATTTCCTCTAGTTTGATATCAAGGGTGGATATAGCATTTGAGCAGCTCAGAAGTCTCAATATGTAAATCCTGAATTTGCCTCTATATATATATGTGCGCGTGCGTGCGCGTGCGTGCGCGTGCGCGGACGTATATGCACTCGTACGGTCCTGGTTCCGCCACGGTATATATAGAGCTGAACAATTTTGATTTATACTTCCTCTGTCCCATTTTATGTAATGCAGTTTGACTAGGCACGTGGTTTAAGAGAAAAAGAAATACTTTTGAAACTTGTGGTCTAAAATAAGTTATTGTAAATATTTGCGTGACTATAAATCATCTCATTAAGGATACAATGAGAAGCTTAAAGTTAAATTATCTTTTAAATCTAGAGTTCATTCCTTTTCCTTTTTGGAACAGACTAAAAAAAAGTAAGTTGGGGCAGAGGGAGTATATACTATGCTCCACGTGCTGCTAAAACGTAATAGTGGGTGTAGTAGTAATCATCTTTGTTTGACGTTAGTGGTCTGAAAATCAAATGTAGTAGTACTCTTCTTTTCTCTGAAGTACTATTTGGCACGTCGAATTGCTTAGAGCAGTTCAGGGATCGGCTACCCCTGCAACTGCTGCCTTCTTGTTCTGGTTCACCTTTTCTTCTAAGTAGTAGAATAGAGTGAATATATAGTACGAAACAAGAATTTAACCTATATTCGACTTGTTTGGTATACTATTCAAAGATACGTGACCATCCGAGAAATAAGTCCATGAAAAAGCTAGAAAACAAAAGAAGACAAAACTATCAGAAGTGGTTAAAGTCACAAACAAGGTTATGTGTGAGGGATATTAGGTTTAATTTGTTTGGCATAATGAAGTTAGATATGTCAAAACTGCTATCTTGGTCGTAGGTGTTAATCATAGTTTAAAACCATCTTGAATCTGATTCTGTTTGGCGTCTTTTCTGTCTATGGATTTGGTTTCTCTTACCTCTCCTGACTGTTTCAAATGACTGCATAAACTTTATGAAATGTTTATCCCGGAATTCACACATTAGGGAAAAAAGCATTCTCATGTTTTCGTAGTGCTTAGTCGATTTCTACTTGTAGGTCATCAATTTGGATACAGTTGGAGCTATTGTGTCCATGCTCAAGATTATATGTACCCCATTCTTAGTCCAATAGATTCGGATTCTGATTCATAATAGTTTCTTGGGAAGTTTAGGATCTGGGTGCGTAAAATGTGACAGCCACGTGGTACAGCAATAATGTCAATCTGTAACCAAGTACAGAGCAAAAGGTTTTATCTTAGCTAGAGTTGCAAGGATGGTAGACTAAGAAGATAGAGATGAATAGCAGTTGGAGTAAAGAGATCAGGAACAAGTTAGTAAATCTGATTGGAAAGAGGGACAAATTGCTATTTTCTTAAATCTTTGAGTAAATTCAGTTGCATGTTTTGTATCGCGAATCCATTGAATAATGATAGCTGACATTTTGTTTTATCAACAGATACTATTCAATGTATGGTCATGTGGAGAAACTAGCAGAAGAGATAAAGAAAGGGGCAGCTTCTGTTGAAGGAGTTGAAGCTAAATTGTGGCAAGTAGGTGCTACTTTGTCTTTTGATTTCTTTTTCTTTGGAGAAAATTTACATTATGCTAGTCAGAGAAAATCGGATACAACCTCTCTACCTGCACAAGGTAGGGCTAAGATCTGCATACACACTACCCTCCCTAGATCCCACTTGTGGGAATACACTTGGTATGTTGTTGTTGTTGTCTTAATCAGAGAAAGTATCTGCAAGTTTGTGTTATCGACAAAAAAATGATATCTTTGCACATTGCTGTAATCATATCTCTCTGTTTATGAAATGTATCATTTTGTGGTACAGGTACCTGAAACGCTGTCGGAAGAAGTGCTAGCAAAAATGAGTGCACCTCCAAAGAGTGATGTGGCTGTTATAACACCTCAAGAACTTGCTGAAGCAGATGGTATCATTTTTGGATTCCCTACGAGATTCGGAATGATGGCTGCTCAGTTTAAAGCGTTCCTTGATGCAACTGGAGGTCTATGGAGAACACAACAACTAGCTGGCAAGCCTGCCGGCATATTCTATAGCACTGGATCTCAAGGCGGTGGCCAAGAAACTACTCCGTATTGATCTTATTTCACATAAATTCATAGGACTAAATATTTTTGAGATTTGAAATGTATGCAGTAACCTGATAACCGGTCTATTGTAGGTTGACTGCTATAACTCAACTTGTTCACCATGGGATGATCTTTGTACCTATCGGATACACATTTGGTGCTGGAATGTTTGAAATGGAGAAAGTGAAAGGAGGAAGTCCATATGGAGCGGGAACATTTGCTGGGGATGGCTCGAGACAGCCATCCGATCTTGAATTGCAGCAGGCATTTCACCAAGGTAAATACATTGCCGGTATTGCCAAGAAACTCAAGGGTGCAGCCTAATTTCTCTCCTGCAATGATAATTTTTGCATTCACACATTTCTTCTCAAATCTGAAAAAAGAACTACAAAATTTATCTTGTTATTGTTGAAGTCTTTTTTTCCCTTATTGGGTATGATATCTGATCTGTATGCGTCTGATTCACTGTAATTGTGTGTGTCAAAAGTACCAAATTGTGTTTTAAAATAGTCGCAAATACAACACCAGTTGAATACTCTATTATTTATAGTGAGTGATTGATTGAATGAAACAGAATCAAGAATCCTTGATCTTACACTGTTCGAATTTATCACATTAGGTGTTTATATTAAATTAGGCAAAATACATAGTTTGCCCCGGAACTTGCGACAAAATCTATGTGACACACCTTCCGAGCATGGACAACCTTTTACACACCCAACCTATCTAATGTGTCTCTAATACACACCTTTAGCTTCATCACCCAACCTTCTTCTTCTCGTATCAGCCTTTGCATCCCAAAAATTCTCTACTATTATTATTCTCCTTCAATTCTTTTCCGGATTCCAATGGTTAACTAAGGATTTGAAAAATAAGCCACCATTAAAGGTGGTTCAAAGATTCTATTTCAGAAATTGAGTTTTCCGATTTGTTAGTTGCTTAGAGTGAGTGTTGTCCCAATTGATTGAAATCGTCAAGATGAGTTTAAAACTTAAATTTCAAGTGATTTGGAGTAGATTTAGGCTATATTCGAGTTAAATTTCAGAGGATGCCCAAGGAAGAAGAAGAACACGTGAAACTCCATTAATATAATTCATTTATATAATAATATATAATATTGTATAAATTGTGTATAAACACCTCTTATACACTATTGTATACAAGGTTGATACATTGTTCACAGGTATTTGGTGAATTTCTCGCATCTTATACACCTATATACATAGTGTATCAAGAATATTTTCATTATATGTTTATACATCTTTATACATTTTTATACAACTATATACATAATGTACCTCGCTTTGGATAAAAGTGTATAAGCATCTCTGACGAAATTTTTGTACGATTTTCACTTGCAATTCTTGTATAAAACTAGTCCAAATCTCCAGCAAATAACTTCAAACTTTGTATACAACCTACTTAGACTATTTCTAACAAGTTCAAACAGTACCTACTCCAAATTTCTCAAAAAATTATAATCGAAATTTAACAAGATTAGCATTAAAAGCGATGACATTTTAGGTTTCTTGCGTCTGTTTTTGCGTTGTGTAGTTGTGATAGGCCCGAAGATATACAAGATCAAAAAAAAAAAAAAAACGGAGTATTAGTTATGGAAGAAGGCACAAATGAGTGATGACTGAGTGTATCGATCAGTGGTAACACTAAAAATTGGGAACTGATTTTTGTTTTTATTTTTTGTTTTGCATATGATTCTTTTTTATTAATTAAATTAAATATTTATGGGTGAAAAATGAGGAGAGAGCTACAATAGGGGTATGCAGGTGATGGAAAAATAAATGAGGTTGTTATAATTAGAGGGAATAGGAAAAGAAAAGATCTTATTGATATTTGACTACATTTTGCAAACTTGTAACTGGGCTAAAATAAGGAATTTTTCCCTAATTATATTATATATGAAACCTTATTACCAAAAATGTGCATTGTTTGTTAATTACCCGCCCAGTCCACGTTTTACCTACAAATTTTGTACCATTCGACTATTAAGCATTAAAAGGGCAGAATATTCCCTAAAAAATGCGTTAAAATTAAGGAGAGAATCTTGGTGTTAATTAATGCTACATTAAATTCAATTTTTAAAAAGGGAAAGGAGATTTCTCATCTGCGTATTTTTCGCCAGAATTACAATTCAAATTCTCGAAAAAAAAAATAACGAACAATTGCATAAAGAACTAAGGTTGCACCCTAATTTAGATTGCTTTTGCAGTGGGAGCACGACCATTACTCTGGTGAAATAGGTAACCAGTTGCATTTGGTTATGATTTGTCCATGGAATTTCTTTCAAAATGTTTTCTTCTAAGCTTGTTATTAATATTTTGTGTCACAAGGGCGCAAATCTGTTTATGGGCTATATTGTTGATTCTCGAGCAATCTTGGCATCTAAGGACAATAATGATTCAATGGAGCAGTTCAATTGACTGTTGATCTGAAGCCCGATTTACCCAGCATGTCTATATTATAGCCAATCTTTTATGGTATGTGATCTCTTTCTGGATTCTCTTTGTTGATGTAGTGTTCTTTGTTGCAGAGGAATCTGAGAGATAAAACGATGTAAAGGTCGGGTTTTTGCATTGCAAGATGAAAAAAACATCTACAACAACAATAAATCATGTCCAAAATTGTAGAATTTTAGTTTTATGATATTATCTACAAATTTACTACATATATCTATAATTTGACTACAATTTTTTTATTTGGTGCAGGAAAAAAATATTTTAATATACAGTGTCTCCAGATTGTAGATAAATTATGGGCAAATTGTAGTTTACTTATAGTTTGTAGTTAATTTGTAGATAAATTGTAGATAAAATGTAGATATATTGTAGATACTATATTTTTAATATTGTAAATTTTTTTTCTTTGTGTTTGTTCTGAAAATGTAGGTGAGGGCTTTAACAAATCATATGCATACTGTGTTGGATGGTGTGAAGCGGTACATTGTGTGTCTAGAAAACAAGAAATGTAGCTGTGGCCAATTCAAACTTGAAGAACTTCCATGTGTAAATTGTTTCCAGATTGTAGTTAAAATGTAGGTTAAATGTAGTTAATTTGTAATTTTTGTAAAATTTTGTAGATAATTTGTAGATTAATTGTGGATAACACATTTCTACGATTGGAGTTTATTTTTTATTTTTTGTTGTGTAATTTATATTCAACTGACAGTTATATACAAATATTACATAGAACTTGGAGGTAAACATCTAAAAATTATGATAAAAAGCTATAAAATTTATATACAATAACTACATTGAGTCTTCACACAATGTAGATAGTTTGAAAATTATTGGTAGGCAAATGGTATGTTAACATCAAAATACTCATGTTTAATACAAAGATGATACGGTGTTGTAAACAAGCCAATTTATATTGAAGTGAATAACTAATAATGAAATATAAGAAGACAACATTCTGAGATTTCCAGCCGCCAACCTCCAAGAAGACAACATTCCTCCATCTTTATCACTTAAAAAATAAACATACACACACAACAGAAAAACAAGAGGGAACGATACAGGGAAACGAGAATGAGGCATATCTTGAGTACTAAAGCTGCCAAAAATGGATGTTACGGCTGTCATGTGCTGTGCGAATAATTAAATGCAGAATCTGTATGGATTTATCCAATGAGGCATATATTAGGAATTATAGGGATAGAGAAATGTGGGATATATGGATACCTTTAATTAAGGAGTAAAATCTGCCCATTAATTAGACCCTTAATTAAATATGGTATAGGATTGGTAATTTGGTATACAGGTTTGTAATTAAATCAAACCTTAAACACTGAGGGTAATAAGGTTTCATATGTGGCATAGTAATGTAAAAATCCCCTAAAATAATGCAAGGTCAACTTATGGCGTGCATTATTATGTAATTTTGTCTTTTTTTTTGGGGGGGGGGGGTGATATAATATTTTATTGGAAAAAGTTTAATCAATTAAGGTTTATTTTAAGTATATATTTATTTATAGTTGAGTTATGACATATGTCGCATTTTGACAGGTACATGGATGCTATCTCCAAAAAAAAAATTGGTCAATAAAAAAGTAGTGTGTCTTAGACACACTTTGAAAAAGTTGGATTTTAAAAGGTTGTCCATGCTCAGAAGGTGTGTCACAGGGATTTGGTCCGAAGTTCCGAGACAAATTATGTATTTTGCCTATTAAATTATATCATTTTATCAATGTTACGTGATTTAATAATGAAAGAATATATATTAATTAACTATAGTAGAAATAATAAAAGTCTATTTGCAAGCACATACCATGCAACTGTTGACTTGACATAAACATGAATGCAAGTCAATTTTTGCATTTTAATGATAGTTGTCTCCATGTGATTTATATGTTACGGGTTTGAGCCGTGAAATCAGTTACCAATGCTTGCATATTGGTCTTACAATTGCAGTTTACAACATATTTGTTATAAATAGAATTTTATTTATGGTGAATGTCTATATTTTGAGTGATTCTACGATTTATTACTTGGTGACTAAGTCACTCTCTCTCTATAAATAGAGGGTTCTATTCCATTGTAACTCATCCCAAAATTCCATGAGAATTCCCTCTCTCTCTTTCTCTGCAATATTGTTCTTCTACTTTTATTGTTCCATAACATGTTATCAGCACGAGACTCTAACCAATTGAGTAGAAGCTTTTGGATTGATCCTAATGATTGTCAATTGTTCTATTAATTTCCTTCATGATTAAATTCTGGATTTAAAGTCAGTATTTTACCGTATTTTTCTCTTTTATTCTATAATTTAATTTTAAATACAAGCAAAGATAATAAATTATGATTACAACTCTAATGGAGTTTGTAAGAAATTATAACCACCCGAAGTGGTAAAATTTCTATGTCTTGCCATGATCAAAGTCATGTATGATCGTGAGCACAGGGAGTGAAAACCTGTCCCATTGAATTTGCTCCATTCTCATTCCCTTAAGAGAATGTGATAGCAATATGTGATAAGTCTGAAAGAAGACAAAATTATTACAGTGAATGTATCAATGGATGTTGACGTGGCAATAGACGAAATTATAATCGTCATCATTGTGATAATAAGAATAATAAGGATTCTCAAAATAATCCTTCACTCTGTGAAAGTATATTTGTCATCGATTTGACATGAGATTTTATAAAATACATATAGATGATTATGGTCCATTCATGATGTGAATGTGACAATAGCTTATTTATGAATACATATTCATTCTTGGAAGAATATAAATGTGCTAGTGGTAGTGAATATACCACACTCACCTCTAGAAGGAGGTTTGAGATGATATAAGAAAAGAATGTCATTATTATGGCATGAATGGTCATTGGTCACGTAATTATTGTATGACAAAATAATTTGGCACTGTGATTATTAAAAGACAACAGTAATGCAAGAAACAGATCTTGCATATAATTTTGACCATAACCATAATGGTATAACTTTCTCTTTAAAAGAGATATTCATCATAAGGATGTTGATGAATATGTGGTAGTACCAAATTAATTGAGAGCTCTGGAAGAGCCAATTATTACTATTTTAGAGAAACACAATTGATTACCAATAATGTATTGTGTTGTAGTAAGTCTCAAAGAAACTTATTTAGTTTCCAAAGTATAACAAAAGCGGTTGGTTATATTGAGACTATCAATAAAGAAATTTTTTAATATCTTCTATTACTACAACTTGTAACGTGGTGATATATGTGAAAAATTGCCTGCTTTATTCTCCGATTTATTCTACATAAATAAAAGAATACCAGAATAAAGTGAATATTTATTGATATAAAAACTCATATCATAATAAACTTGGAGTTTATTGATAATTGCACACGTCCTGGTGTAAATTTGAAGTTTATCGATATTGATAATTTATTTAGTTGGCATAATTGGATTAGTCATATCAATTTAAGTATGATGTGCACAAATAAAAGAGAATTTACATGGGTAAATATTAAAGAACTAGAAAGTTCTTTACGAATTCTCTTATGTTTCCTGTTCTCATTAATTAATAGACCAACTAAAATTGGGATTGAATCCCATGAATGCTGGAAATTTTAAAGGTGAATATGGGTCCATTCACCTTCCATATATACCACATAAGATGCATTTATGAGATGGTTACAT
This sequence comes from Nicotiana glauca, assembly GCA_026770625.1. Classification (NCBI taxonomy): domain Eukaryota; kingdom Viridiplantae; phylum Streptophyta; class Magnoliopsida; order Solanales; family Solanaceae; genus Nicotiana; species Nicotiana glauca. The sequence continues at coordinate 68,699 of MU715084.1, forward strand.
GTGCGATTATTATTAACCTGCAACCTAGTGTTTGCAAGGTAACTTGCTCAATAATTTAATGTAGAGCATAATTTCCAAATTTCCTATTCAAGATAGTTTATCTTGATAAATTGGTTTACATCACAGTTGGTTTAGCAAAATAATTTATTGAGTGCCTCCACTTAATAGCTAAACTATTGCTTATGAGAACAAAGTTATATATATCAGTTTGATATACGTTATATACGAAAATATATTACATTCTCCCCTCACAAGTGGTTCAGGGTCAGGGATAAAATAATTCCATCTTATTATTATTGATGTGCGATGTATATTTTGATTAATACCATAACACACAAAGATGAGTTCTTAAAATTGAGGAAACAAGTTAGTTTTTCTAACATGAGGGAAGACATGATAAACAGTTGAAAAAAAGTTACATGGAATGAATTATCATGTGTACATCTAGATCTTCGAATAAAATAATATGAACTTGATTTATAAAAGGATAATTCATGTGCAATATATTGCAAAGCATGCCAGGCGCATTTGCTGACCCAAAGAAAGTAACTTTATTCTCATTGTAAATGCTCTTATTAAGTCCTAAAAGGACAACATCTATGGTACGCTTAAAGCATATAGACAAATCGGTTTTAAATAAACTTCTTAATATAGAAGATGAGTAAATGATCAAAATGATCATAATAAGGAGGCAAGTAATCTAGAAGATCACATGACATAACACTTCAGATATCTGAAAATATGAATGAAGAGATCTCTATGTCATGTCTTTACAAAAATAAAGCTGGAACCGATATAAAATGTTCGTCGACAATATCTATGTTAGCGCTTAGTATAGATGAGTATCTTAAGTCTGTCGAATATAGACACAAAATTATTGGACAAATGAAAGAGACACAATTCGAATATAATTTGTTTCATACGAAAGGCATATAGTTTTGGACCTTCAGTTCGAACACTTGAAAGTATGAAGCCAATGATATGTGCAATCAGTTTTTGATATCTTATTTGTCTAGCATGATATGAAAACTTGATATGCATCTAATTAAAGTCTATTATATGACTTATATGACAATCCTTGAAGGATTTAAATCGCTTGAAGCATATACAATTCTTGATCTTAAAGTACCATTTTCTCAGTGCAGTTTGTGCACAAATATATATTGCTATAACTATAGGCATGATAATATGATACAAAGAGTTTTCACCTCTATGTGAAGATATTGAACTGACGATTCCAACAAGATCATATGAAGACAAATTCATCTCTATCAAGAATGATGATTTCAAGGTGCGATATATTCATTCAAGTTAATATGACTGATTTGTTCATCAAATCTCTACCAAAGATCTTTTGAAGATGGTGTACAAGATTGGAATGCAAATGCTTAATGATGTGAATTGATGCTCTCATCAGGGGGAGTTAATACGCGTTGTGCTTGTCACGATCCGAATTTTCCACCATCGGGATCGTGATGGCGCCTACTCGTGGTAGCTAGGCAAGCCAACTTATCTACCTTTTCATCATTTAAACAATTATCTTAACAGTCTATAGCATCAATATAAAACATTAATTCTAATGAGAACAATAGCGGAAGTCTGATTTATAAATCTGAAACAAATACGGAGTAATCAACAATAACCTCTACCCCAGATTTGGTGTCACATACTCACGAACTACTAAGAATATACTAAATACAAAGGTCTGAAAAAAACATCTAAGCTGTCTGTCTCGAAAACAATGAGGCAACAGTCTAAAAAGGAACATAAAGAAAAGACCCCGGGCCTGCGGACACCTGCAAGGCTACCTCAGTCTCGTGATAATGAAATCCTGCTCTCGTACTAATGCTGCTGCTGCTGCTCCTCAAAACCCGGGCCTGTGCAAAAATATACGGAAGCGTAGTATCAGCACAACCGACCCCATGTGCTGGTAAGTGTCTAGCCTAACCCCAGCGAAGTAGTGACGAGGCTAGACTGGACACCACATAAACCTCTGCAGTTATAAATATACAACGGAATATCGAATACAAGGCAATTAACAACATGGGAGGAGAAACATGCTAAGGAGAGATACAATATCAACAGTAATCCCAAGTAACAACTAGAACAACTTAGACTCACAATGAATAAGGAATTAATACCCAATACAAACACATGGTATCAATAACTGTTGCAACGTGCAACCCGCTCCACAAATATCACTGTTGCGGCGTGCAACCCGCTCCACAAACATCACTGTTGCAGCGTGAAACCCGCTCCACAAATATCACTATTGCGGCGTGCAACCCGCTTCATAAACATCACTGTTGCGGCGTGCAACCCGCTCCACAAATATCACTGTTGCGGCGTGCAACCCGACCCATACCCTTTATCAGGTATCATTGTTGCAGCGCGCAACCCGACCCTCATATATCATTGTTGCGGCGTGCAACCCGATCCTCAATATCATTGTTATGGAGCGCAACCCACTCCTCAATATCATTTAACAGTCTGGTTCCCCAAACAACAGTCACAATTAAGGGACATAACAATAAGCAAACATTTGACAAAAATCCCGGCAAGGGAAAAGAATCCAACAAGTTCAACCAAACGTCCCGGCAAGGGAATAATCAACAACGCTTTCTTTTTCTTACTTTTCTCATCTTATAATTCATTCTACCATTTTGAGCCAACGCTCCAAAGAATCCAGACATTTCATATACTTCCAATATTTGTATCACAATTCGAGACAATGCTCCCAAGAATCAAATAATTATTTTACCGTTCACATGTTATTCACAACATATAGAAATTCTCCAATACACTCGGAGTTCACAACCAAGTCGTGGTAATCACATTATAAGGATTCACGGTCATGCTAGACACCGATATATAGATACTCGTCACCATGCCTATATATCGTACTCAATCACATAGCAATTAGCAATAAGACTCAACTCCTATTCCCTCAAGCTAGGGTTAAACCAAACACTTACCTCAAAGCCTTGAAATCCACTTAATCCTCAACTATCGCTTTACCTCGCGGTTCCACCTCCAATTAGCTCGAATCTAATCACAAATTATTCAATTACTATAATAAGCACTATATGAATAGATTTGAATGCATAAAAATGATTTTCCCAAGTTTTTTCCAAAAATTCCAAAAATGCCCCCGGGCCTACGTGGTCGAAAATCGAGGTTCGAACCAAGACCCAGTTACCCATTCCCCCACGAACTCAAATATGTAATTTGTTTTGAAATCGGACCTCAAATCGAGGTCCAACTCCC
>MU715084.1:73334-84957 GCA_026770625.1 Nicotiana glauca
CCCTTTGGGTCGTCACATCCTCCACCTCTAAAACAACCGTTCGTCCTCGAACGGACAAAAGAAAGAAGTACCTGAGTCGGGGAACAAATGTGGATAACGGCTCCGCATATCAGACTCGGACTCCCAGGTCGAGGCCTCAGGGGGCTGACCTCTCCACTAAACACGAACCGAGGGAAAACTCCTAGATCTCAGCTGACGGACCTGCCGGTCTAGAATAGCTACTGGCTCCTCCTTATAAGATAAATCTTTGTCCAACTGGACAGTGCTGAAACCTAACACATGGGTAGGATCACCGTGATACCTCCGAAGCATAGGTACATGAAAAACTGGATGCACGGCTGATAAGCTAGGTGGCAATGCAAGTCTATAAGCCACCTCTCCCACATCAAGAATCTCAAATGGACCACTGGACCTAGGGCTAAGCTTGCCCTTCTTTCCGAACCTCATCACGCCCTTCATAGGCGACACCCGGAGCAATACCCGCTCACCAACCATAAAATCTACATCTCGGACCTTACGGTCTGCATAACTCTTCTGCCTAGACTGAGCTGAATGCATCCTCTCCTGAATGATCTTGACTTTATCTAAGGCCTCCTAAACTAAGTCTGTACCCAATAACCGAGCCTCTCCTGGCTCAAACCATCCGACTGGAGACTGACATCGCCTACCATACAACGCCTCATATTGAGCCATCTGGATGCTGGACTGGTAACTGTTGTTGTAGGCGAACTCTGCTAAAGGCAAAAACTGGTCCCACGAGCCTCCAAAATCAATACACAAGCTCGAAGCATATCCTCCAAAATTTGAATAGTCCGCTCGGACTGACCGTCCGTATGAGGATGGAACGCTGTGCTCAACTGAACCTGGGTGCCTAAATCTTGCTGAACCGCTCTCCAGAAGCGCGAGGTAAACTACGTACCCCGATCTGAAATGATGGATACCAGTACGCCATGAAGGCGAACAATCTCCCAGATATAAATCTCCGCTAAACTCTCAGATGAATAGGAGACTGTCGCTGGAATGGAGTGTGCTGACTTGGTCAGCCTATCAACAATGACCCAAATGGCATCAAACTTCTTCCGAGTCAACATAAGTCCAGTAATGAAATCCATGGTAATCCTCTCCCACTTCCACTCGGGAAGCTCAATCCTCCGAAACAAGCCACTGGGTCTCTGATGCTCATACTTGACCTACTGACAGTTCAAACACCGAGCCACATATGCAATAATATCCTTCTTCATTCTATGCCACCAATAATGCTACCGCAAGTCCTGATACATCTCCGCGGAGCCCAGATGAATAGAATACCGAGAACTATGGGCCTCCGCTAAGATCAACTCTCGAATCCCATCAATATTGGGCACACAAACTCGCCCCTGCAATTCAAAACACCATCACCACCTAAGGTCACCTTCGTGGCACCTCCACGCTGCACCGTGTCTTTCAGGACACATAAATGGGGATCATCAAACTACCGATCACGGATACGCCCCCATAGAGAAGAAAGAGCGTCCTTGCAAGCCAATACTCTGCTGGACTCAGAAATATCTAATCTCACAAATCGTTTGGACAAGTCCTGAATATATAAAGCAAGCGGTCTCTGGCTGACCGGGATATAAGCAAGACTACCCATACTGGCGGACTTCCTACTCAGTGCATCGGCCACCATATTGGCCTTACCCGGGTGATATAAGATAGTAACATCATAATCTTTCAACAACTCCAGCCATCTCCTTTGCCTCACATTCAACTCCTTCTTCTTGAACAGGTACTGAAGGCTCTTGTGATCCGTGCACACCTCACACGTCACACCATATAGATAATGCCTCCAAATCTTCAAATCATGAACAACCGTTGCCAACTCTAAGTCATGAACCGGATAATTCTTCTCATGGATCTTCAACTATCTCGAAGCATAGGAAATAACTTTGCCATCCTGCATCAATACTGCTCCAAGACCAATACGGGAAGCATCACAATCGACTGTGTAAGGCCCTGAACCCGTAGGCAAAACCAACAGTGGTGCCGTGGTCAGAGCTATCTTGAGCTTCTAAAAGCTCGCCTCACACTCATCTGACCATCTGAACTGGGCACCCTTTTAGGTCAATCTGGTCATCGGGGCTGCAATGGATGAAAATCCCTCCATGAACTGACGGTAATAACCTGCTAACCCCAAGAAACTCCGAATCTCGGTCACCAAAGCTGGTTGAGGCCAATTCTTGACTGCCTCAATCTTTTTTGGGTCCAACAGAATTCCCTTTGTCGATACAATATGACCCAGAAATGCAACCGAACCAAACCATAACTCGCACTTCGAAAACTTAGCATATAACTATCTATCCTTCAGAGTCTGGAGAGCCACTCTGAGGTGCTGCTCGTGCTCTTCCCGGCTGCGGGAGTACAACAGAATATCGTCTATAAAGACTATCACGAACAAGTCTAGATATGGCCTGAACACTCGGTTCATCAACTCCATAAATGCTGCTGGGGCATTGGTCAACCCAAACGACATGACTAAAAACTCGTAGTGCCCATACGGAGTGTGGAATGCTGTCTTAGGGACATCAGACGCCCTAATCCTCAGCTGATGATAGACAGATCTCAAGTCTATCTTTAAGAACACCCTTGCTCCCTAAAGTTGGTCAAACAAATCATCAATTCTCGGCTGTGGATATTTCTTCTTTATCGTCACCTTTTTTAACTGCCGGTAATCAATACACATCCGCATCGAACCATCTTTCTTCTTTAAAAATAACACCGGCGCACCCCAAGGAGAAACACTAGGCCTGATAAAACCCTTTTCTAGTAAATCCTGCAACTGGTCTTTTAACTCTTTAACTCTGGCGAGGCCATGCGATACGGAGGAATAGAAATGGGCTGCATGCCCGGAACCATATCAATACAAAAATCAATGTCCCTGTCGGGCAGCATACCCGGCAGGTCTGAAGGGAAAACCTCGGGAAACTACCGAACAATAGGAACCAAGTCAATAGAAAGAACCTCTGCGCTGGAGTTGTGAACATATGCCAGATAAGCTAAACAACCCTTCTCGACCATATGTTGAGCCTTAACATAGGAAATAACACTGCGAGTGGCATGACCTGAGGTCCCTCTCCACTCTAGTCAGGGCAATTCGGGCAAGGCCAAGGTCATCGTCTTGGCGTGGCAATCCAAGATGGCATGATATGGGGACAACCAATCCATCCCCAATATAACGTCAAAATCCACCATATCTAATAGCAGTAGATCAACACGGGTCTCAAGACCCTCAAACACAACCATACAGGAACGATACACCCGGTCGACTACTATGGAGTCACCCATCGGTGTAGACATATAAACAGGAATGTCCAAAGCATAACTAGACATAGCCAGACAGGGTGCAAAATAGGAAGACACATATAAATATGTAGACCCAGGGTCAAATAGCACTGACGCATCTCTATCACAAACAAGAATAGTAGCTGTAATAATAGCATCTGACGCCTCCGCCTCTGGCCTGGTTGGCAAAGCATAAAATCGGGGCTTAGCCCCACCTCCCAGAACCATGTCTCTAGGACGATCGGCCATCGGCTGACCCCTACCTCTGGTGGTACGGCCTCTACCTCTACGGTCCCGACCCCACCTTTATAATTCCTACCCCAGCCCTTGGCTGGGTAGGCTGTGGGTCAACTGGTGCCTGAATCATGGGGCGAGGATCCTGTTGTTGTGACTATGTACCCCTCAATCTCGGGCAAGCTCTTCTTATGTGACCATACTCACCACACTCATAACACCCCCCTATACGATGAGACTAGCCCTGACGGCCCGAATGACCTCCACGAACACTCTGAAGAGGCTGTGTGCTGATGGGCTACTGATCAGAATACTGCCCATGAAAACCACGATCACCTGAGACACCCTGTGAAGCCTGGAGGGCTGACTGAAAAGTCCTGGAAGACTGGCCCCTATCATAAGAATCCCTGCCCCCAGATCAGGCACCACCGAATCGACCTGAGTGATAGGGCTTCTTGTTTGCCCTATAACTAACCCCCTATGGTAGAACCATCTCGATCCTCCAGACCATATTGCCCGCCTCCTAAAAAGTGATGTCACTACCCGCCTCTCTGGCCATCTGAAGACGAATAACTGGATCAAACCGTCAATAAATCTCCTCACCCTCTCCCTATAAGTGGGGAGTATGACGAGGGCATGGCGAGATAGATCAATAAACCGGGTCTCATACTGGGTGACCATCATAGACCCCTGTTGGAGGCGCTCAAACTTCCTCTGATAAGCATCCCTCTAAGTAACGGGAAGAAACTTCTCTAGGAACAACTCCGAGAACTGATCCCAAGTCAAAGGCGGCGACCCTGCTGGCCTGGCTGAATAGTAATCCCTCCACCAAGTCTTGGCAGATCCAGATAAATGAAAAGCCACAAAATCAACTCCATTGGACTCCACAATGCCCATGTTCCGAAGAACCTCGTGGAAGCTATATAGGAAATCCTGGGGGTCCTCAGAAGAAGCTCCGCTGAATGAAGCAGTGAAGAGCTTGGTGAATCTGTCCAACCTCCATAAAGAATTTGTGGACATAGCCGCTCCATCACCAGTCTGTGCAACTACCCTTGGCTGAACTGCCGCAGCTGTCTGAACCAGTGAAACCTGAGTCTGGGGAGCTACCTACTCCGGAGTACGTGCAGCAGGAGTCTGGGCTCCTCCTCCAGCCTAGGAAGTGGCTGGTGTTGTAGGAAGCAATCCTGCTCAGGTGACACTCTCCATGAGGCCAACCAACTGGACCAAGGCATCCTGAAGAAATGGGTAGCAATAAACCCCTCTGGGACCTGAGCTGGGCCTACCAAAATTGTCTGGGCTAGGGCCGGAACCTCCTCGTCAAGGCCAACCTGAGGGTCTGCCACTGGTGTTGCTGCTGGTGGCTGGGCCCTACCCCTACCTCGGCCCTAGCATGGCCACGTCCTCTGCCCCTAGCGGGAGCTGCCTGGGGCTCGGACTGCTGATCGGTGGACGAGGAAGCGCGTGTTCTCGCCATCTGCAAAAGAACAGAGTAGAAATTCAATCAGCATTTGAGAAACCAAATCGTACAACAAGAAAGAACAAATGAGAGATTTTTCCTAACTCAATAGACTCTGGGGAACAAGTACAGACGTCTCCGTACCTACCCCTCAGACTCTACTAAGTTTGTCCGTGAGTTGTGAGACCTATGTAATCTAGTGCTCTGATACCAACTGTAACGATCGGGGCCCACACTGTGCATATATTATCCGCTTTGGGTCCCACCCTCACGGTTTTGTTCTCCCCCAGTCCCACTGGGGAAAAGGCCTATCACATGTAAGTCCAAGTCTTACTAATATATCCCAGGACTCCCCCTCTTATTTTCGATGTGGGATTCCTGCGAGCTACAGTCCCATTACCTCAGCACCTGTACTGCACTCACCCCACCAATAGGAACACAACGTCCTCATTGTGGGTACCCACCTATCGTACATTGGAGAGTTGGCTATATCGTACAGATGAGACCCGGTTTATTGATCTAGCTCGCCATGCCCTCATCATACTCCCCACCGATAGGGAGAGGGTGAGGAGATTTATTGACAGTTTGATCTAGCCTATTCGTTTTCAGATGGCCAGAGAGGCAGGTAGTGACATCACTTTTCAGAAGGCCGCCAATATGGCCCAGAGGATCGAGATTGTTCTATCACAAAGGGGTGGTTATAGGGCAGACGAGAAGCCCCATCGCTCAGGTCGATTCAGTGGTGTCTCATCTGGGGGCAGGGATTCTTATGATAGGGGCCAGTCTTCCAGGCCTTTTCAGTCAGCCCTCCAAGCTTCACAGGGTGTCTCAGGTGATCATGGTTTTTGTGGGCAGTATTCTGATTAGCAGCCCATCAGCGCACAACCTCTTCAGAGTGTTCGTAGAGGTCATTCGGGCCGTCAGGGCCAGTCTCATCGTACAGGGGATGTTATGAGTGTGGTGAGTATGGTCACATCAGGAGAGCTTGCTCGAGATTGAGGGGTACACAGTCACAGTAGCAGGGTCCTCGCCCTATGATTCAGGCACCAGTTGATCCACAACCTGCCCAGCCAGGGGCAGGGGTAGGGATCATAGAGGTGAAGGTCGAGACCGTAGAGGTGGAGGCCATACCGCCAGAGGTAGGGGTCAGCAGGTGGCCGATCGTCCTAGAGACATGGTTCAGGGAGGTGGGGCTGAGCCCCGATTTTATGCTTTGCCAGCCAGGCCAAAGGCGGAGGCGTTAGATGTTGTTATTACAGGTACTATTCTGGTTTGTGATAGAGATGCGTCAGTGCTATTTGACCCTGGGTCTACATATTCATATGTGTCTTCCTATTTTGCACCCTTCCTGGCTATGTCTAGTTANCATTGATCTACTGCTATTAGATACGGTGGATTTTGACGTTATATTGGGGATGGATTGGTTGTCCCCGTATCATGCCATCTTGGATTGCCACGCCAAGACGGTGACCTTGGCCTTGCCAGAATTGCCCCGACTAGAGCGGAGAGGGACCTCAAGTCATGCCACTTGTCACACCTTATTTTTTCGAGTTACACCCCGGGAAGGGTATAATAAAAGGACTTTTTCCAATTTAAGGACAATCGAAACGGGATTCGTTTTAATTTAAGATTCGGAGTCGCCACTTGGGAGATTTATGGTGTCCAAGTCACCGGTTTGAATCCCGAATCGAGGAAGGGTTTGACTCTGTTTAACAGTCGCGAACCGAAAATCCAGATAAGGAATTCTGTTAACCTGGGAGAAGGTGTTAGGCACTCCCGAATTCCGTGGTTCTAGAATGGTCGTTCAACTGTCATATTTGGCTAAAATATTTGATTTCAACACATGTTATCCTATTTGTGCATTTCTAGAATTAATTACCACTTTTGTCAGATTATTTTTATTTAAGAAAGTGAACGTAGTTTAAGAACGTGTTTTCGGATCACGTCACATGAAATGCACCCGGATCATCGACACATTCTCATTCGATGTTTTTGGATTTGAATTTGGGTTGCATGAAATGCACACCTGTATTAGGAAAGTAATATTATTAAAAATCGTACCTAAAGCGGCTAATGTGTTATATATTTTGGGAAGACCGTGAAATTCGCTAAACAGCCTATCCCGGATACTAAGTATTTTAGTAAGCAATTAATGAGGGCCTCGCAATTGTATATTTGATTTGGCGAGGCTCATCTCATTTTATTATTAAAGGCCATGCCTAAAGTGACTAGGTTTTCTATTGGTTTTTGTATCTAAAATGAAGGAAAAATCCTAGTTAATTATCTAAGAACTATTTAAAATTCTTTATTTATTGAACTTTCATATCTTTTGGGCCTTGAAATTGGCCCAAGGATAGAACAAAATACAGTCATGCTTAAAGGAATCTGGTATGGCCAGGCTCATACGAGCATGCAATGTCGAGATTGGGCCTATTGAGGCCACCACGGCCTGAACTGGGCTACTCATTTCTGAGCATTAGGTTGAGCCCGAACAATGGTCCAAATGATAACCAAACGTCTTATGAAATTGGATTATACACAATTCAGTCACATAAGGCCCAATCGATGGGCCAAAATTTATTATACTTAACTCCAATTACTTCACTTGTGTCAAAATTTCAGAACAAAATAATTATCAGTTCATACAAATCAGCTAGAGATTCAATACCTATTTACTGATATTTTTTCAAACTAGGATCAGCGATTAACCATTGAAACTAACTATAATCAACAAAATGCAAATCTAACAAGAGGCGTGGTTTTAAAATCCAGAACAGGCTAACACTGACTTATAGAAAATTAGTATTACTAAAACAAATGAAGTTGCTATTTTACTTGTTAACTTCTATAATCAAAATTAAACTATTCTGATCAAAATACACTGAAATCAGTATAAGCTTCCAAATTTATTTATAAAAATCTAATTGTTCGAACTATTTGAAATTTAACACTACTTTACTAATTCACTGGATTCTATAGTTCTATTAAAATACTATTACAAATCAAATATCTCTAATCTAATATAAAAGTGAAACAGTCCGGATTTACAGTCCAATACAAGTTCAATCAATCCTGATGAATATACATTATTCAAACTGAATTTATATCTACTTAAATCTGATTACACAAAAGGTATCTATTGCTAACAGATTCATAAACAACAATTCCACTTGGTTTTCATTGCATCAAGCTTGAAATACAGCAAATAGAAGTGATTGTACCTGGAAAAGGAAGGAAATCGATGAGATTCTAGGTCTATTTGTATAGTAAAAGGAATCAGCAACAGCAATTCAATAGCAGTTCAACCACAGCCTCAATCAACACCAGATCTCAACCACAGCAAGGATAGACCAACAGAAAACCAGGCACTTGACTAATACAATGTAATTTCACCAAACACTTTTATACTGTTAAATTAATTGAACTCTGATGGAATAGTAAGATTTTTTGAACTTTTATACTGTTTTTTGGTATTTTTGAGTTTTGGAAATGATGAATTTCGAAAGTAAAGACTTAGAATTGCAGAAGTGTTTTCAGGAAGATTTCAGATTGCAAAACTTATTCAATGAGGCCTATGGAGGCCTATTTATAGAGTTTAAAAGGGAGGGAAATTCAAACTTTGTTAATTACAAAGTAGTCCCCCTTTTATTTCAATTTTGTCTTTATTTTTTGTTAGTTATTCGATTATTACCCCTTATTTATGAAGAATTACCACTGTTCCCCTATCTAGAACATTCTATCCTAGTATATTTCCCCTTTTGCCCCCACTTCTATTCAGCATTCACTGAATTACCCTTTCCTTATGCCCATATTACCCCTACTTCCTAAGGCTTATTACATTTAAACCTTTTGTTGTACCCAACTTACCCCTGAATATGACTTGAATTTACCAACTGACCCTACTGTCTTTACCCTTTTACCCCCTTTAGATTTGATTAATTTTCAGAATTAAACTACTAATGAAATGTAATCAGAAGCAATCAGCTATAACCAATCGAATCAAATATTCAAACTAATCAATTCAATTCTTAAAACTAACTAATAACAAAACAAAATTATTTCTACAACTTTTAGAATCAAAATTTAAAAACTAATAGTTAATCGAAAATTCAGAAGCCAACAGAAAATCTTTTATACTAATTTTATTAACCCTAATTTACTAATCATTATACTAATTATCAATATCAATATCTAAAAGAAATTAGTTCAAACATCAGAATTAAATAGTTGCCACAAAAATCAAACAGATAATATTGAAAATTATCAGAATCTAAGAATAACATCTAAAAATTAATCATGCAGAAACAAATATGCAAAGAAACAAAATAAAAGAAGCAAAAAGAAACAAAAAGGAAAGAAATACTTAGCTTCAGATTTTCTACTTTTCTTTTCTTCTTTCTTTTTCTCTTTTTTTTAGTTGAAAGCTTTTTCAGAACTTCAAAGAACCTTGGATATTATTTTCTTGGTTTTTGGTCGCCGGCAGACCCTTGGATCTTGATTCGTGTTTTTTCAGTGGCTTTTGGGGCTTGAGGGTTTCAGAAATAGGCTAAGGACATCAAAAGGAAGCCATGGTATGATTTTGGCATGATTTGAGTGAAGTAGTGTTCGCCGGAATTAGGGTTCCGGCGACACTAAATTGGATATTCGAGGTGTTCTAGACTGATTTGAGGGAAACTAATTAGAGGGGTGGGATAAGGAGGCTAAGGTGATTCTGGGGTGTTAATGGTGTGGCGGTTGGTAAAGGCGGCGTCTCCCGCCGGTAGGGTTCCGACGGGGACTAGAGAGAAGATAAGGGCGGCTAGGGTTAGACGAGAAAGAGACGAGGTGAATGATTTAGGGTTATACGTGTATTTGCTATATTAAAAGACCCCTGATGATCCATGGCCGTTAGATTAAATGTATCAACGGCTCAGATCTTTTGAGCCCCCTAAACGACACCATCTAATTTAAATGAAAACTTAGTCTCATCCGTTGGATTAACCAAATGAACGGCCCAGATTAAAAATACAAAACGCCGTCGTTTTATTTAGTAAAGAGATCAATTTTTGGCCGTTGGATCAGTTAGTTCCACGGCTCAGATCAAATGATACTGAAACGGGGTCGTTTGGGTATTTCTGGGCAGACCGGGTGAGACTTTTTTTTGGGCCTGGGCATTTACTAATTTTTGGGCTAGTAACCAATCCAATTTTTAGCCTAAATCTTATTGTATTGTATTTTCTTTTTGTATTTTTGTATTTTCTTTTCCTTTTGTATTTTATATTTTTTTTGTATTTATTTTTCTTTTGTATTTTTTATTTATTTTTTGATTTTATCAAATTGTTAAACTAATTAATTTCTAGAATTTATTTAATATCTATTTCATAGTAATTTCAATTAAAACACTAAAAGGCTAATTTATGATTTTTCTTTAATTTGTTTCCAAAATGCATTAATATTAAAATTGTAAAATTAAAAATCCTAATGCATATGCATATTTTTTTATTTTTAATATGAATTATTATGCAACTAATTAACACAAAATGCCACAAATATCAACAAAAATTAAAAAAATCATTTTGTTTGGATTTTTAGGAATAATTTGCTTAGGGCAAAAATCACGTGCTCACAGCTGCCCCTCTTTTCCCGAAAACACGAAGAGTTTTCATGCAAAAATAAGTGAGCGGTAATGAGGGATTTTTGCCCATTCGCATATTCCATGTGAAGTATTTTTTGAAAAGTTTGACTGCACACTGCTTCGGAGGCTACCTACATATCCCGGGCTAAATAGGAATCAGGTCAGTATAGTTCAGGAGTGTCTGGTAGCTGGGACTACCGGGAAGCTGTGATTTCACTGTTGTTGCTGCTGTTACTGCTTGCTGACCCCCTTATTACACCATTTAAAGATAAAAAGAAGCTATCCTAAGCTATGCCGTATGATTTACAAAAATCCTATCTATGCCTGGTATCTTGTATTCTTGTATTGCCTTGATCTTGCATCTTGTATTCTTTTAATGGACTTTTGGCTATTGCCTTGACTGTGTTTTGAAATATTTGTCCATTCTTCAGGTGGACTCCTGCTTGCGATTGCTTGAAAAGTATTCCCTTGTTCTTCAGATGGGTTCCTGCTTATGATTGCTTTAAAAATATATTCCCTTGTTCTTCAGGTGGGTTCCTGCTTATGATTACTTTGAGAAAGTATTACCTTATTCTCCAGGTAGGCTCCTGCTTACAAAAATAGACAACCAAAGGAAATTTCTGCCTAGTATGGTGACTGGGCATATCATATTATCAGATGTTACAATTTAAAGCTAGAATTCGGATTGTACTTCCCTTGTTTTTTAGGTGAGTGCCTGCTTACTGTATTTGAAAAGATATTCCCTTGTTCTTCAGGTGGGCGCCTGCTTACTGCATTTGAAAAGATATTCCCTTGTTCTTCAGGTGGGCGCCTGCTTACAACAAACATACAAAACAAAGAAAATTTTCTGCCCCAGTTTGATAACTATGTGCATGATGTTACTGAATGTTAACTTGAGAGATAAAAGTTGTATTATACTTCCCTTGTTCTTCAGGTGGGTGCCTGCTTGCTGTACTTTGGAATGTATTCCCTTGTTCTTCAGGTGGGCGCCTGCTTGC
>MU715087.1:0-28685 GCA_026770625.1 Nicotiana glauca
AACTTTTCACCGTTCTAACTTCCAAAACAAGGTTTCTTCTCTACATTTGACTCTAAACCATCTGAAAGCCGAATTTCACCATGCACGCAAGTCGATATTCATATTCCAAATCTATTCCATACCTTATGCCGCCAAACGGGGCTTAATTTCTCAAAATGACCGGTCGGGTCGTTACATGAGCCTTTTGGGATTATTTTGTATGATATTTGATCAAAGCATAAGCAAGAAGGAGTATAAAATGCGTAAAAATCCCTAGTTATCTGAGTGCAAAATTAAATCCCAGTTTTGAAAGAATTCAAAAGGGATTAAACTAAAACACAAAAGAGAATTGGAAGGATTGGTTCGAATTTTGCTGGAATTTGGTATCGAGTTCTCTGGTTTTGCTGAAAAAACTTTGTTGCAGTTATTCTCTGCCGGGAGCTTGAATTTCGTCTTCTAATTTTAGACCTTCGCTTGGCCAATTAGTGTTGTTTTACCGCGTTTAGGTATGTAAATATTCATCTATTTTTCACTTCAAATCTATGAATGAAGATCTAAGTTACTCAAGCCATTCTCCTGATTGATTTCATGGATGTGTTACTGAATCCTATTATGATTTCATCTATCTTAGTTTGTTGCTCACTTTGGCTTAAATGTTAAACTGACACTATTCTTTGTTTAAGTGAAAATTGGCTCGATGTTTTGTTCTGCCTGATTTTTCGTGAATTCGTCACCGGATTTGCCTTGTCATTCTATGTTAGCTATTACTTTGGCTGATTATTCTAACTTATTATTTGAGCTGAAATTATTCATTGATCATTAGATTCTAATTGTAGGATTTTGAAGCCAAATGATTGTGTTTGTTTCTTATGAGCTACATGAAAGGATAAGTAGTCTATTTCTTACTTATTTAACTCTAATAGGCCATGGATGAATGAATTATTTTTTTGCTAGGCTTTGTATTATTTATGTTAAGTTGGTACAAATATTATGTTGAGCATGCTATTGTTTGATCTTCGTCCTAATCCATCTAGGTAACTGTTTCCGTTGGATCCGGCGCCAAAATTTTACTTTGTTTGACCTCTGTGTTCACTGATTTATTTCATATCAAAGGCGTTCTATATATTTCAGGTCCAGATTCTTTTCCTCTTTCTGTTACACTACTAAAACACGAATGAATGAATTGATTCTTACTCATAAGTTATTTTGTTTCTTTGGATAGTTTAATGCAATTATTATTATCCAATTTTAACTTATTTATTTCATTTACAACTAGCTTAAGTAAGGTCTACTTGAATAAGTATGGAGATATCTTTTGTGGAAATTGAAAGTAATTAGGCGTGGTTTTCTTTAAGATCCAAACAAAAGGCAAAAATAAAAGTTACGGTGATTTGGGTTTAGAATAATATTAAGTTCAAATAACTCTAGCGGTTTTCACATTGTTCGAAATGCAATTTCTAGATTATACCAAATAGCTAAAGCATACTTGGCCTACAATGCTTATCCATAATCAACGGCCGTTCACAAATAATCTCAAATTTAGGAAAAGATATAACTCATGAACATCGTAGCTTGTTTTAGGCGCGATTAATAAATCATCATGGTCAAGGGTACAATTCTGATGGCATGGTCACGATACATAAATCCCAACTCAAGTGCGCGTTTCATACGACTTGACCTCGACTTCAAATAATAATAAAAATAAACATGTTATAAATCGCATGTGCGTTTCACGTGGTGTGATTTAGAATATGTACAAAAAAATAAAAAAAACGAGTGTGTGACATCACGACTTGTTCAAATAAATTTCATAAATACAAAAAGCGGTTAAATAAATAATTAAAAGCGAAAAAGGGTAAAAGGGCACATAAGTCTTGAAACGTGTAAAAATTAGGATTAATTAAGCCAAGTTTAATTTGTTAAGCGACCGTGCTAAAATTACAGAACTCGGGAGTACCTCACACTTTCTCTCGGGTTAATAGAATTTCTTACTCGGTCTTCTGTGTTCGCAAACCATAAATAAAGTCAATTTTCTCAATTGAGATTATAAAATAAACCGGTGACTTAGGACACCATGATAATTATTCCAAGTGGACTCTAATTAAATAAATAATTTCATTTCGAATAGTGTCTATTTGATTGAAAAAACTCTATATTCTTCGGAAAAATAAAGTGTGGCAGCTTTGGCGACTCTACCGGGATTCTTAGATAACTGTTATACTTGGCTTTTGTTTATTATCTGATTTTTACGTGTTCGGGACTAATGTGATAATTCTCGCTCTTTCTTTGATATTTTCATGAATTGTATATAAATTGTTACAATACCCTTCTTCTCTCTAATTCTTCTAAATCCTTTAGGAAGCGTGCGCTTCGCGTGGTTTTTTCCCCTGTTAAATTCATATCCTAATTTTAGAATGAGGATTGTAAAGCCAGTGAAGCTTTTGTATTCCTAGTACGCTATCCCTCCTGGCTCGGGTTGTCCGCTCGGGTAAGCCAGGTCTAAAACAACACAAACCAGGATTTAAACATAGAATAACATAGCCTCGTGCCAGATACCTAGTAGGAAAGTTTGTTTGCATCACATGCATTTGACTTTAGGGACTCAACACAGGGGTTGGGTCCGTCTAGGACAGGTGTACCCAATATAATCTTGATGCATTTTAAATGCTACTTGTGCATATGTTGGTTTCAGCTTGCATGTTGACTGGCTTCTAAAATAAAAAAATAAATCAAGAAAAAACAAGAAAAAAAGAAGTAAGAGAGTAAACTTCACCCGATTCTCATAAAATCTTTGTGTTCGAACTATGTCAAAATTTTACTCAAAGGTGCTGAAAATAGCCTGAGATTTTGAAATCCCACTTCTAACCGAACTGCGCGGGCCTGATTCTCACTAGATGAGAGATATGTAGTCAAAGTTCCGGCCCTTTTTAAAAAAATTCAAAAATATTTTTCTTTAATTCCTTCTTTTGAATTCTTTCCTTAGAAAATTTTAAAAAAAGATTAAAACCCAAAAAAATATTTTTCTTCTTCACAAAGTCTTTCATACGAAGAAAAAGAGAGAAAAGAAATCAAAAATCAAAATCTAAAATACAGATTTCCTTTATTTTGAAGTATTTTTCTCAAAAGTTCAAAAAAAATCAGAAACAAAAATTCAAAAATATTTTTTTTTCTTCTTTAGAAGTCTTTCTTTCGTAAATGTCATAAAAAATTAAAAAATTGAAGTCCAAAAATACATTCTCTTTTCTTTAGAAGTACTTTCATAAATTTAAAAAAAAACTCAGAAATCCAAGTTATTTTCTTAGAAATCTCTCTTTCGAAAATTCAAAGGAACCATTGAAATCTAACAGAAATAGTTTCTTTCTTCTTTAGAAAAGAAAACGAATCGAAATTCAAACAAAAATATGTTCTTTCTACTATTGAAATTCCAAAAAATTCAAAACAAAAGAAAAGAAATTTCATAAGTCTTTCTTTCAGAAAACAACAAAAAAAATCCAAAATCTTTCCTTTTTAGGAGCTTTTGTGGTATTGCTTTTCATATTAAAAAAAAATATGTTTGAATAAATTAGAAAAATAATAATAAAAGAGTTAGCTCATTTACTTTATTTCCGGTATTCCTGAACTACGTAATGATCTAATTCATGCGGCGTCATGGTATATAGACGATCCCCATCGGATTTGATCATAGCCATAAATAAATTGAGTGAAAAATAAACAAAAATTAAAAATAGAAAAAAAGAAAGAAAGTTGAGTGGAAAAGAAAGAAAAAATAATAGAGAAAAACAAAGAGCGAAAACAATAAAAAGAGAAAAAAATCAAGATGTGAAAGATCCAAAAAAGAAAAAGAGAGTGAAAATGAAAGAAAAGAGGTACGGAGCGAAAAGGGACATTTAATGGACATGATGAAATACGCAACCGTTTAAACACATGGTAGAAGCGTTTAACTGTGAGGTGCATTGCATCCCAACATGCGATTTTCTATATGTTAAATGTCTCAAAACTAACAAGGTTGTGGTGTGTGCAAATTAGCCAGGTTCTATTCAAGTGGTTGGTTTTGTTGGTAATATGGCTTCTCATCCATACTTCACAAGATCCAAAGGAAAGGTTCCAATGGCCTCAGAAAGCAATCTCCGCATTATTAATCCTGAGGATATCCCTGAACTGGCTATTTCACAACCTAAATCGACAACTGTTGAAGAAAACAAAATATTGCGTCTCCAGTGCTGGAAATGTGGCATGCCTAGTTAGTCCAATAGTAGAGAACCGCCAAGCACAATTCCTGGATTCCCCGAGCTGGTCCCAAGGACGAGTGGAACCACCAACATCCCAACGATTAAACGATTTGTCCCATTTGGGTACCCTTCTATATCATCCAACTTTACCGGTATGCCTTCTATAGTCCATCCCCATGCATCGTTTTTCAGAGCTCCTTCAACATTGTTCTCTGCACCACAGGTCTTCACCATGGCATAACCAACTATGCCTAGGCCGTGACTTGAACCCCCAACATTCACCTTCTAAGGTCCACAATTTCAGCATGATATGACTCATTTCACTCCGGACTCGTACTCCCAACAGCCCCAGTATGAGTTTCCGATTGAGCCAGAAAGAACAATTGAAAATCCCAAGCAAGAAAAAATGGCCCGAAAGATGAAAATCTTGGAGCAAAGCTTGAAAACCATGTAAGGCCTGGTGGCCAAAAAAATATCTCCTATTCAAATTTGTGCATGTTTCCAAATGTCCATCTACCTGCTGGTTTCAAAAAGCCGAAATTCGAAAAGTATGATGGGCACGGAGACCCGATCGCTCATTTAAAAAGATACTGCAATCAACTGAGAGGGGCTGGTGGAAAAGAAGAGCTTCTGATGGCCCACTTTGGAGAAAGTCTGGCAGGAATTTCTTCTGAGTGGTACATGGATCAAGAAATCACCCATTGGAATGTGTGGGACCATTAGGCCCGAGATTTTGTCCGCCAGTTCCAGTATAATATGGACATCGCTCCCGACAAAAACTCTTTGTCCAACTTGAAAAAGAAAATAACAGAAAGATTCTGTGAATATGCTGTCAAATGGCACGAGTAAGCCGCCAGGGTAAAGCCTCCAATGGACGAAGCTGAAATGGTTACGGTCTTCCTACAGGCCCAAGAGGCAGACTACTTTCAGAACATGATATCTTCTCTGGGTAAACTATTCGCTGAGGCTATCAAAATTGGGGAGATAGTCGAAAATAGTTTTAAAACTGGCCGGTTCTTGAGTCATGTTACCTTTAAGGCCACATCACATGCCGTTCAGAATGTTTCAGATGGTGGGATAAACAGAAACAGGATAGAAGAGGGAGCCATGATAGCTTCGAACTAAAGGAGGACCCGCAAGTCATTCAGTCAATCATATATGCTTCCTAAGTTACCACAACACTATTATCCCCATCAAGATGCTGCTTATGACATGGCACCGCCTCCCTATGCGATGATGAACGTGCAACCTTATACGAGGACATAACATTATACACAAAATCGAGCTCTACCTCCTAGAAATGCCCATCCCTACCAAGCTCTGTATAATCCCCAACCAAATGTTCTCCAATACAATCCTCGCCCAAGAGAGCCCCTCAGAATGAATCAGTTCATCCCTATTGGTGAATCATATTCAAGTTTGCTTCAAATTCTAATTAGGCTAGGTTTGCTGCATCCAGTGGCCCCAAATCGGGAGTTCCCCTCGCACCGAGCTAGTGCTAGATATGAATACCACTCTGGAGCAGTGGGACATGATAATAAAGACTATTGGACTCTTAAAAGAGCAGTGGAAGACCTTATCGAGGTCAAGACAATAATTCTTAGGGATGAAGAGGCCCCTAATATGACATACAATACATTGCATGCTCACAACATTGGGCCAGTCGTATGAATTATTTGTGATGATGGGGAATTCGATCTGACACTAAAGGTCATTGGAGCCATTGCCGAGATTGAAGTAAAGCCAAAAAATTATCGTCAAACCTAAAAGTTCCCTATCAAACGAGTGTCTATGTAGCCGGTCTTGCTATCCTTTCTGCATCTAGATTATTTTAGGGAGTAATCCGGATTTTTTACTTATATTGTCTTACTTTTTGATGTAAACCCTTCTATCTTTAAAAAATTAAATAAATGAAATTAATATTTCATTGTCCATGTCTCTTTTCTTGACTTTGTCACTTCTCTTATTCTTTTTTCAGTTCTGTTAAATACAGACTTCAATAAAATGACATGCTTGCGGACTTCATGCCCAGATCCTAAAACTCTATCAGACTTTCAAATGATGAATCAAAAATCATAATGCAATAATGATAAGTTTAAGGAAATATAACAAAGACTCGGAACAGCTAAAGGAAAATTGGCTCCAGATTGGAAAGGTCCATACATTTTAACAAAGAGTACTGCCAAAATGGAACGTTATATTTGGGAGATATTAAAGGAAATGTCGCTGAGACAACTGACAATACAGACGCAGTCAAAAGGTATTATGTTTGACCCTTTTATGCAACTTTAATGCTCTTTGATTGGAATGACGAAGGCTTTAATTCTCGCTATCCAAACACTATCAACCATTTGCGAACCCTTTGAGCTGGTTACTTTTCTTTGATTAGCCTCTTTGGAACCTAAAAGTGTTATTGAAAAAAAAAAGACAAAAAGAAAAAAAAAGAAAAAGGAAAGGAAAAAGAAGAGAAGAAATCAAAACATAAGAAAAAAGAAAACGAAAGAAAATCAAAATCAAAGTTCATTGAACTACGTTCGACTTGATTCCAAAAGGATATATAGGCAGCCTCTCTCTGGGGTTCAGTCATACCAAAACAAAAATTCAAATCCCCCCAAAAGCTAAAACTAGGGCAGATGTTATAATGGTTCGGTGATGGTTTCGCTTGAAAGGTTCCAAAGTTATAATTTTATCCAAATTCTTTTTACCCAAATCCTTTTGAAGTCCTTCCAATCAATCAGCAGAGATGTTCAAAATTGGAGGATACAGTTATGTCACGACCCAAACTCCACTAAGGGTCGTGATGGCGCCCGACACCACTGTCAGGCAAGCCAACTACAATTTACTAGCAATTTCTCATTCTTAATTATTTTGAAATCATTTCCTTTAAACAAATAAATAATAAATAATAAACTCCGCTGGATAAATGAGGATGTTTTTATAAAATTTAACTACTGAAAAATCTCATGATCATCCAGAACTCGGTGTTACAAGAACATGAGCAATTTCTAAGAAATAATATAATACAACACCCGTCCGGAATATAATTATTGGACAGAAAGTAAATACAGTAATTTGAAAGAGACTCTGCTGGCTATGGGTCGTTTCGAGAAGTGCAACTCACCTGAGTCTTCGTATCAACCATGCTGGTACGCCCACTAGGCCACTAGCGATATATGTGCATGTGCAACAAAAATGCACAGTAAGTGTAGTATGAGTACGAAAACAATGTGTACCCAATGAGTATCCTATCTAATCTCAAAGAAGTCGAGACGAGAGGTCGACTTTGACACTTAATAGTGGTCCAATGATAATATAGTAAAAGTGTGAGAAATTCATAGATTTCATAAAGCAAAATTTAACTCATAAAGCCGGAAGGCAGGAAAACAACTTCACAAATAATAAGAATTTCCAAAGATTTACTTTTCATTATCTTTATCAATTTATCTCTGGCCAGGAAAGGCAATTATCAACATTTAAAATTCTCAGGCAAGCAATACAAGCATGCGCATATCATGCCGAGGTCGTACGGCCCGATCCAACAGACATGTAAAATGTGCACTGCTGAGGGTCGAACTGCCCGAACCATAGATGCATCTATTATCCCGCTCGCGAATCATACATGTGACGCGGTCAACATAAATAAACTAACTCCCTGCTCGCGAATCATACATGTGACGCAGGTACACATAGAAATACATGCTCAAACAGCAAATTAATATTTTATCGAGGAACGTTTATCCAAATAAAAGCCAATTTCTCTTTTAGCGATTTAAGAAAATGAATTTTAATCCTTTTAGAAATTCATTACCAATTCGATAGGTTTTAAGCAATTCAACTGCCAATAAGATTACAGATATTCCAAGTATAGTATGCTTTTGGGTCCTAAACTATCCGGACTAACACATGATAGTAGCTACGCACGGACCCTCGTCACCCCGTGCGTATGTAGCCCCTACAAATAGAAGCACATAACCAATTATTTCACCTATGGAGACAATTCCCTCTTACAAGGTTAGAAAGGAGACTCGTCTCGCTCTGAAGCCTATATTCCGATTCAAGAACGCACTCAAACCTCCAATTCGGAGCCGAACGATCCAAAACTATTTCAATAGGGTAATAACTAGTCAATACACGCTCAAAAGTTCATATTCTAATTGTCAAACCAATTTCCCAACCCTAGATGCAAGGTTCCTAAAATTCATCCCCGGGCCCACGTGCTCGGATTTCGGAGATTTTCGAATAAAATTGTTACCCATAACCTAAGGATCAAGAATATATGATTTTTACTCCATTCCCTAACAAATTTCGTGGTTAAATCTTGTTTTTACCAAATTCTAGGTTTTTCATCCACAACCCTTGATTCTCCATAATTTTCACATGTTCCATGTATTTAACTTATGATGTGTAGAAATTACTTACCTCTTTGATGATGATGGACTCCCTCCTCAAATGCTCTCAAAAATCGCCTAAGGCCAAGTGGGAAATGTGGGAAATGGGCTAAGTCTCTGAATAAAAAGCCACAACACCAGACGCAGAAGTCGTATTTCTGACTCCAGACTCGCAATTGCGATGTCGCATTTGCGACAAAAACACCGCAAATGCGAAGCCCAGCTTCCCCCTGCCATGGTCGCATTTGCGACAGGATCCTCGCAAATGCGAAGAGGACAGCATCGCAAAAGCGATGGCCCCCTTGCAAATGCGATTCCCCCTCCCCCCCAAGCAGCCCTAGGTTCGCAAATGTGATCTCCCTCTCGCAAATGCAATATCGCATTTGAGACCAAAACACTGCAAATGCGGTCATACCAGTACCAGCAGTTCCATTTCTTAGCAAATCACTCTGAAGCTATCCCGAATCTCACCCGAGCCCCCGGGGCTCCAAACCAAACACCCGCACAAGTCTAAAAACATAACACGGATTTGCTCGAAGCCTCAAATCACCTGAAACGACGCTAAAATAATGAATCGCACTCCGATTCAAGCTTAATGAACTTTAAGATTTCAAACTTCTACTTCTGATGTTTAAACTTGTCAAATCACGTCCGATTGACCTCAAATTTTGCACACAAGTCATAATTGACATAACTAGCCTACTCCCACTTCCGAAATCGAAATCCGACCCAGATATCAAAAAGTCAACTCTCGATCAAACTTCCCAAAAACCTTAAAATTTCTATCTTTAGCCAAATGACTCCAAAATGACTTACGGGCCTCCGAATTCACTTTCGATCACGCTCCCAATACCAGAATCACCATACGGAGCTATTCCCAAACTTGTAACCCCAAACGGACATTGATAATACTGAAATGCACTTCAACCCAAACTTATGAGATTCTTCCAAAATATTAACTTCCACAATAGGCGCCGAAATATTCCCGGGTCTTTCTAAATCCAGTCCGGACATACGCCCAAGTCTAAAATCATCATACGAACCTGTTGGAACATTCGAATCCCGATTCAGAGGTTGTTTACTCTAAATTCCAACCTTAGTCCATTCTTTCAACTTAAAGCTTCCGAAAAGAGAATTCTCACTTCAAATCAACTCCGAACTTTTCAGAATTCAATCCGACTGTGCGCCCAAGTCACAATACTTGAAATGAAGCTGCTCATGGCCTAAAACTGCGGAACGACGCGCTAGGGCTCAAAACGACTGGTTGGTTCATTACATTTTCTCCAACTTAAACATAGGTTTTTCCTCGAACGTGCTAAGAATTACACTAGAGTTGTCCCAAATCACTGTTTAACACCTCGAGCACCTACCCGTGCTACCAAAACTCCGTCGAGCACATTAGCTCGAGCAAATATAAAGATATCCCTTTCCACTTAAGCAAATATGCCTTCGAGCCCAATTCCAACATCCGCAATTCTTTGTCAGGCTTGTTTCCAACATACGAACACCGTATTAATAACTATATGCAGCACCAAAACATGACTGTATACCTTAGCTGAATTCACACCCTGCACCACTTTACTCACAGGACCACAATAACATTCTCTGATCAAATTAGTCGAAATTCCACGAATACGATGCTCCCATTACACCTCATGACATACATAAGTCTTGCTCTAACTCTTACAACACCACCACGACGAAAGAGATGTGTAGAAATTCATAACCAACTGCCGAATCAACAATTCATCAGTCCTATACTCCTGACAGGAACCATCACCTCATTCTGAACCAAATAACGGTCTTTGCTCTTTAATATACTTCATATAATCAGATTGTACTGATCCTAAATCCAATTATCTCGTCTCACCCAGTACAAACTGCTCAGGGAATAAGCCACCCCGAACATGATCAAAAGTCACATATGATGCCACAATGTGCCAGTAGGCTATTAATTCAAACGCGATACAAAAGAAAAACGAACTCTAGAAAGGAAATCCAATTACCCTGCTCACGAATCATACATGCGACGCGGGCACACAGCTAATATGAGTTTTTCTCAAAAAAAATATGAAACGAAACACATAAAAATAGATATAGGGAATTGTACTCAACATCACATTGTTGAGGCACGCAACCCAATCCGACAACATACCCATGGCGGTGTACCACTCGATCGATACATAAAATTAACATAAGGAGATACACACCGAGCTAGATTACTCATTACATCAAAATACCGAATGTCGGTCACAAGCACGCTAAGTGCATAATGCCATCCCTGGGGAGACATATAGCGCCATACGCTACAAAACTCAAGCACAACCGAGGTGCGACATACGATCTGAATTTCAAGAGCCATCTTGCTCATATAACATCATCTTTACGTAGAACCTCAACACGTAAGAAATTTACCAAGCCATTTCACAACTCACATGGCACAATGTAATATTACATGAAACAGTCGACAATGAAATAACATCCAACAGTTGAATGCGCTTCCATAAGGAGTGCTATGATGAAATGAACACATCCGGCCTGAGATAGAGCCCATATTCATGCTTAAATCCATCCACCGACCTCCAACCGATTCTGATCGTACCGAACTAGGTCTATAATCTTTCCTTGGTCCATAATAACCCCCTTTTTCTCATAACAGACAAGAACAACCATCATAACTGAAGTAATCCTCCACATTCCACAACCCAAAAAACCGTATGCCCTCCGGGCATCAATTCTCAATTTAATGACATCACTACAATCTTCATACTTGATTTAACTCTTCAATCAATCAAGTGGCTACATGCCACACTACTACAACCTTCCTGTGGGGCATGCTCCCACAACCTTCCGTAACAGATAACAGGTATGTACATCTAAACCACCTGCCGCACCAATGCTGAAAAGCGATCAAGAATCCTTAACCAGAATGCAAAGCTTTTTTCATAAAACACCGATCTCAGGTGAAGCTGAAGAATTTACCAGCTTACCTTAAACATCGAAACTCCTTTCCTGCTCATCGGAGCTCGTGACATCCCTTGTCAACGCCGAACTACAACATTGATCTTCACTTCCAATTCCATGCCACTCACTGCACCCAACATGCAAATATACGATAGAACACAATTTTCATCATAACTCCGGAACCACTAATAGATTAACACTTCATCATATAAATTTTTTTTACTTAACTCATTCCAAAAGAACCATAGAAGCACACGAGTGAATTCCCATAATCGTAGAATATGCAAATATCTAAGTAGTGGTCTAAGCCATTACAGCCTTTCCTGGATCCACCTACACATAACAGACCATAATAGTAGAATACTTCTGAATAACATCAATTACGGCAGCCGACAAGCCTCACACGTACCGTCACAAATCACTTGTATAACTTGATCACGCTGAAGGAACTGATCACTACCACCAATATGTCAATTCAACTATGGCTAATCAATCTATCTTCTTCCAATATATCCTTGATTGCATTAGAAATAATAATAACTCCATTCAACACATAACACACTCCATCTGCACTCATCTCAAGTGACCTTGAATCACGAGATCATGCTGTCTAAAATCCCACGAACCATTTCATACCTCCCTTGTGCGCACATTTGCATCCTCAACTGGCATGCCCATTCTGCTAGCCCCTCTACGAATCTGAAGTCTTTTCTCATTTTCCTCCCAAATGCTACACTGCTAGTCAAGACATCATAGAATATTCTGGGCCTCTTCTCATAAGCTGCTACAAAAGCTTGATACTTAACGGTACTTGTAGGCTCTATCACACCTCCTTTTTCTACCCCGCAGAAGAGGTATAAGGGAAGTTTTTTCCAATTAAAGTGAAAATCGATACGGGATTATTATTTATTGTTCAGAGTCGCCACTTGGGATAATTTATGGTGTCCCAATTCACCGGTTAAATCCCGAATCGAGGAATGATTGACTCTATTTTATAGTCTGCAAACACAAAAATCTGGGTAAGGAATTTTGCTAACCCAGAAGAAAGTGTTAGGCATTTCCGGGTTCCGTGGTTTTAGCACGGTCGCTCAACTGTTATTATTGGCTTATTTATCTGATTTTAAAACATCTTTGAAACTTATGTGCATTTTTATTCATTTTTAAACTGCTTTTAATGAATTAATGTTACACATTGCGGATCATGTCGCGGGAACCGTACCCACAATCTACTACATGTTTATTTTTATCAACAAGATTAAATTGGGGTCGGGGTCACATAAAGGTATCCCCGAATTTTTAGAAATTAGGCGTCACGACCACGTCACAGGAACCGTACCCTTAGCTATGACAATTATTTAATTAAACGCGCCTAAAGCAAACTACGAGAGTGCAAAACATTTTCTAAACTAATTTTGTATTTATGTGAGGGCCATATGTTATGGATCTTATTTGTGTATGGCGCACCTCAAATTATTTTTAAAAGAAAGAGATTTTTTTTAAGGGCAAATTAAAGATGATCCTACTTATATCTTGATTAAAAACTAAGTACCACAAGCACGTCACGGAAACCGTACCCGTAGTTGTAATAATTCAATTGCGTGCCTAAAGCAAACTACAGGATTTATTTTTTATATCTAAGTTATAAAATATGAGGGTCATAGATTATATGCTTCAAATGTATGAATGGCATACCTCAAAACTATTCAACTAAATGAACTATGGATATTCATATTTAAAAACTAAGTAGGGATTAAGTATCACAACTACGTTACGGGAACCGTACCCGTAGCTATGATAATTTTACTACGCGCCAAATCAAGCTACGATGTTTATGAATATTAACGGCCTAATTATGTTACTAACGAGTAAAAGCAAGAGTAAAAAGTAACAGAGAATCAAGTAGGAAAATTTCAAAGTACACTCAGCTTCTGTTAATTTATTTCATGTGTCTGAACCAAACTCAACTCCTAATAAATAAGCAAATTAACACTAAATGATCTAAGTCTCCACCCCAAACCCACGGCCCAGCAATTCATTAAAGAGAAATCAAATAAAATGAGCACTTCAAACATATAAACTAGATGGGAAACACGAATAACAATTAAAGGAAATAGATGGGGGATCCAAGGACGCTAAGAGCTTTAGCCTCTTCTGTTAACCTATGTCAACTTCTAAACAGTAAAACAGGTCAGCACAACTCTAGTCCACTAACCCCGTGAAAATTGGCCTAGCGTATAATAACTTTGGTGAAAACTCAAGGATCCAGTAAAAGAAATGACTGTCAATGACTAAAATTGAAGCAATGCCTTTTGAACTTTATAAAACTTTAAGAGAATCAGCAGAAGTGCTAGTTTTGGGACATAAAATTGGAAAACTTCACTCTCAGCCAGGCATAGATGCAAACGAATTAATTTTAAATAGAGAAAGAACCGGACAAGAGGGCGACATGTTCAAAGACATTGATTCAGTCACATTGGTGTGATGACAGCCAAGCCCATTGCAGAAAAGATATCAAAACAGTCCGTCACAAGCTTAATTCAAAGAAGAAGAAGACAAACAAGACATTCTGAAGATTGTATATGGAAGCACCAGTTTATTAGGTTTGAACAACAATCACAAAATCAAACAAAACCTTAGTCCGACATATAAAACCCAGCGAACTAGAACCAACGCAAGCCAAACATGCGGAATTTGCAATAAAAAACTGGGCAGATTTGCTTCTAAAATAGTGCAGAACAGAAGAAGTTTAAACAGCTTAACAACCCTGACAAATGCCCCAAAATACTGCATATTTCAGCCTAATTCATTGCTCGAATAAACTGTTTTTAGTAGCACGAAAGAACAGAGTTCTTAGAGCTGTAACAATGTAGATAAATTTCGAGCAGGAGAAGGAAAAATAGAGCAAATCTACACAAGCAATGAAACAGTTTAGTTTTAACACCATTTTAAACCAAGATCTGACAAGAATGAATCATCAAGCAGCGTACCAAATTCACAAATTCTTATAGGCAACAGAGAATCCTACTGCTCGTACCATTTAACATGAAAAACCCAAGACAAACTACCACGGGTCTAACTCAATACAACATGAACCAATGCAGATTAGCGCCAGGTTTTAAAAAACATGATACCACATGGATCGCTAAGATTCAGCCCAGACACTATTGCTACCCTAAGAACACAAGAAAAATTACCAAGGCTGAGTTTTAGGATTTAAATTACATATTTCCAACACTGCCTCAAGAAAACAGACAAGAATTCCAAGAAAACTACTTCATGAATACCGCTAATGCATAATTCTTACAGCGTGAAGATCAGAATGCACTTCAACATGAAACAAAGAAACAACTTGATGCAAACGTCAAGCAGATACTAGCGAAGATAAGTAGATCCGGATATTAACAAACCATAGTCGACCCAAACCAGAAACTAAAGTGTAACCTAAGAGTGTCATTTTCCAAACTATTCACGTTGTAACATTTCGAACAACAAGAAAATATCAAACGACCAGAACAGAACTATTAGTCTAGAGATGAATGTTGTGGCTTCGTCATACTTTAATCACACCAAATAAAATGAATAAGAATCAAGAAACGAACCTGTTAAACGCTTCTTCTTAATATATAAAAAAATTTCCACGATAGATTCACCAAGATAAAAAAAAATCTGATGATAATACAACAGCAATGAAATCATCACAGGAACTCGAACCAATAAACTCGACTGACGAACCACTACGATCAATCCTCCAACGCTTCAAACCAACTCCATTTAAACACCCCAAAAAACTTCAAAATTGGAACAGAAAAGAAATGCTATCTTTTGTTTCTTTTTCTTTTTCTGATATTGAAATAAAGAAGAAGACTGAAGAATTTTTTTTTGTATTTTTCAAGAATTAAACTCAAAAGTCAGAAGAAAAAAAAATCCTCAAATTCCTTTAGCCCTAGAACCTTTACCTCTCTTAATTCCTTATCGAAAATCTCTCTTGAACCCCCTCACACAAGGAAAAGTCTCACCTTATATAGACCCTCCGAAAAATTCTCGAAGCTTCTCCCAAAAACCCATCCGAAATTCCTTTTCAAACCCTTTCTATGAACGATTTTTGGGACAAATGGAGGGCGAGGATTGATTTTCATCCATCCACGACCCCCATTTATCCAGCAAATAGATCGAGAGGCACGAAAAATCTGGAAGGAATCTTCTAATTGTCAGAGGTCGTTACACCATGTGGCAGAGGGAGCGCGTGAGGCGAGTTTGGGTTCACTCGCCTGAATTTGGTGATTTTGAGAATGAATTCGGGTGAGGAAGATAGTTAATAGTGTACCTACGCCGTTTCTTGGGTCTCTTGGATTTAGGGTTTAATTTTGTGGAAGTGTTATAGTAGGGATTATGTGAGAATGGGAAATGGGGCGGGTCACTGGGTTCTTGAGCTGGACCGGGCGGGTAAGGGCATTTGGGCTGGGGAAGGGAATTGGGTTAATTCACAGCTCAATTGAACAACTCTTTTCTTTTTCCTCTTTGTTTTTCCTTTTCTTTAATTAATAAAATCCTAAAATTAACTCCTAAATTAATCTAAGTTGTAAAATGGAACTAATTGCTTAGTCACAATAATTATAAAATTACTTAGTTCAAAATTAAAAGAAAATATCAATAGACTAAAATTAAAAGGTGTAAAATGAGCTATTTTTTGATTTTTTTTTAATAAAAGAAATAATTACTAATTAATTCCAAAAAAATATAAAATCAAACCTAAATGCAATTCTTGGTATTTTTCGTATTTTTTATTTTTAATGGAAATTAATTATGCATAAAAATATAAATAATTAATAAAATTCTACAAAAAATCCTATAAAATTGCAACAATCGGAAAAAAAATTATTTTCCTGTATTTTATGGGAGTAATTCATATAGAGCAAAAATTAAGTGCTCATAGACTCGAAATCATCAGGCACCACACTTTACCCATTTGAATCCACTAGGACCGTTGCTGAGAGCCACCCGCTCTGACTTGGCCCGAATATAATCGATTGCAGAAATCTTCTAGCACATGAATACCCTCTCGGCGAAACACTCGGCAGAATCACTTCCCTTGAAACCCACATCTATTCAAGGTTAAATCTTGAATCCTTTCCCAAGTCTAAACATGAGCCAATAAAGCCGACCATAGCACGCCCTTAACAATTCTTTTGCTCATTTTATCACTTATGTTCTTTTCCCATGGCTGAAATAACCCATCTATATGTTAATAACCATAAACCTCGCAAGTAGTTAATCATGCAACTCAATCATTGGTGGTAGGACTCTCCCACTTAGCTTGAAGCCACTATTACACAACTCTGAAATTCACCAGGATTCTTTATCTGTTATTAACATAACCTTGCACAATCCATCGCCAAAATTTTTGGAACCTTTCTAAAAACACTTTTTTTTGAATCATCAACCGCATTCATACGACATATCTCTTTGCTGTATAACCAATAAAGTTCTTCGCAGAAGCTTCGCCAACCATCTAACCACCGATCTGCTCGCTAGAGATAACCCACCTATGGAAATTTATGTGTCGATACCTTCCAACACTGCTGCACGGGGTACAATTACTACGACATCAATAACTCATCCCGAGTTCGAGTTCACTCTCTAGCTGCACAAGTCCATTCACCCCTCGTGGACATCAACTAAATATGCGGCAACATCATTCCAATTCAAAGTTATGTTGTACCCTCCTTCATATCAAGCAACTTTGTTCCATCATATCAAGTCTCACACCGTATAATAGCCAATATTTCAAATTAAGTTAGTAGACCCGGCCACTGAAATATTGCTCTGCCACTCTCCCACTTTGGGCAAACTCACTTCTTTAAGAAACTACTTGACCTCCACTTCTTACACCTGGCCTTCTGGAAGTTTAACCACTGCATGACAGTTCCCATACGTCCTTCCTCATCCTTTGCTGCTCGGCTAATGACTTAGATCAAAATTTATCTCGGTAGCGTTTGAACCAATAGACCACTACTCACTTTTTAAACCTTTCCGAAGATCATCTTTCTCGAGCTGTTGATATTAGAAATACACATTCAATTCTGAACCACCGCACCCCATGATCTCTGACAGCCGTTTCTCCAATATTATTTCACAATATCTTGCCCCAAAGGCAAATTGCAGAAGACCATAACACCGGCGAACTTAACACATACAATCGAGGACGATGACACTACATCGCAGATGAAAAATTCCACCACACTCGAAAATACCAAGTATTGTTACTCCATCACCCTAAATCTGGACATTCATAGGTCAATTGCTTTCCCTCCGTCGAAAGTGAAATATCATATCTTTGAATTGTGCACTGAGTAGATTTCCTTTCAAATCATTCACCGCACCAACACATAGGCAATCATCTTACCATAAAGTCAATATTGTGTGATATCCAATTGTGAGCATCATAGCAACCTGTGCATAGCCTCCAAACTCTTAGAAGCACAACTACCAAGCTGAAATGATAGAAAAATCCTTTCGCAAGGCGACGACAATAGCCCAACCAACTATACCGGGAGAAATATCCCGCACCACATCTGTAGTACCATTACAATTCTTCAATTCTCAATTTATAACAAGCGGTTCGCATTGCGTAAGATTGAGTAGGAAGGTAACAAGTGCATAATCCACAAGGAATCAAATAGCACTGTGAGGAATCAAGAAGGGAAGTACTCCTAACAACCATGTAACCTCCCGAAGATAAGTACATATGTCTCTGTACTGATCCGCGAGACTCTACTAGACTTACTCATGACTCGTGAGACCTAAGGGAACCGAACGCTCTAATACCATGTTGTCACGACACAAAATGCACCAAGAGTCATGATGGCACCGGACACCACTGTCAGGCAAACCAACTATAATTTACTAGCAATTTCTCATTCTTAATTATTTTGAAATCATTTCCTTTAAACAAATAAATAATAAACTCTGCTGGATAAATGAGGATGTCTTTAAAAAATGTAAATACTGAAAAATCTCGTGATCATCCTAGAACCCGGTGTCACAAGTACATGAACAATTTCTAGGAAATAATATAATACAACAACCGTCCGAAATACAATTATTGGACAGAAAGTAAATACAATAATGCTGGCTACGGATCGTCTCGAAAAGTGCAGCTCACTTGAGTCTCCATATCAACCATGCTTCTACGCCCACTAGGCCACTAGATATGCATGTGCTTGTGTAACAAAAATGCACAGCAACTGTAGTATGAGTACGAAAACAACGTGTACCCATTGAGTATCCTGTCTAATCTCAAAGAAGTAGAGACAAGAGGTCGACTTCGACACTTACTAGTGATCCAATGATAATATAGTAAAAGTGTCTGAAATTTATGGATTTCATAAAGCAAAATTTAACTCATAAAGCCGGAATGCAGGAAAGCAACTTCTAAAATGATAAGGATTTTCAAAGATTTACTTTTTATTATCTTTATCAATTTATCTCTGGCCAGTAAAAGCAATTATCAACATTTAAAATTCTCAGGCAAGCAATACAAGCATGTGCATATCATGCCGAGATCGTATGGCCCGATCAAACAGAAATGTAGAATGTGCACTGCCGAGGGTCGAATGGCCCGAACTGTAGATGCATCTATTACCCCGCTTGCGAATCATACATGTGATGCGGTCAACATAAATAAACTAACTCCTTGCTCGCGAATCATACATGCAATGCAGATACACATAGAAATACATGCTCAAACAACAAATTAAGATTTTATTGGGGAACATTTATCCAAATAAAAGTCGATTGCTCTTTTAGCGATTTAAGAAAATGAAGTTTAATCCTTTCAGAAATTCATTACCAATTCTATAGGGTTTAAGCAATTCAACTTCCAACAAGATTACAAATATTCCAAATATAACATGCTTTTGGGTCCTAGACTACCCGGACTTACACATGATAGTAGCTACGCATGGACTCTCGTCACCTCGTGCGTACGTACCCCCTACAAATAGAAGCACATAACCAATCACCTATGGGGACAATTCCCTCTAACAAGGTTAAAAAGGAGAATCACCTCGCTCCGAAGCCTATATTCCGATTCAAGAACGCACTCAAACCTCCAATTCGGAGCCGAACGATCCAAAACTATTTCAATAGGGTAAGAACTAGTCAATACACATGTTCATATTCTAATTACTAAACCAATTTCCGAACCCTAAATGCAAGGTTCCTAAAATTCATCTCCGGGCCAACGTGCCCACATTCCGGAGATTTTTAAAAAAAATTGTTACCCATAACTTAAGGATCAAGAATATATGATTTTTACTCCATTCCCTAACAAATTTCGTGGTTAAATCTTGTTTTTACCAAATTCTAGGCTTTTCATCCACAACCCTTGATTCTCCCTACTTTTCACATGTTAATCTACCCATAATCCATGTATTTAACTTATGATGTGTAGAAATTACTTACCTCTTTGATGATGATGGAATCCCTCCTCAAATGCTCTCAAAAATAGCCCAAGGCCAAGTGCAAAATGAGGGAAATAGGCTAAGTCTCGGAATAAAAAGGCACAGCACCAGACGCAAAAATCACATTTGCGACTACAGGCTCGCAATTGCGATGTCGCATTTGCGACAAAAACACAGCAAATGCGAAGTCCAGCTCCCCCTAACATGGTCGCATTTGCAACAGGATCCTTGCAAATGCGAAGAGGACAACATCGCAAAAGCAATGGCCCCCTCGCAAATGCGATACCCCCAGCAGCCCCAGGTTCGCAAATGCGAGCTCCCTCTCGCAAATGCAATGTCGCATTTGCGACCAAAACACCGCAAATGCAGTCATACAATTACCAGCAGTCCCATTTCGTAGCAAATCACTCTGAAGCTATCCTGAATCTCACCCGAGCCACCAGGGCTCCAAACCAAACACCCGCACAAGTCTACAAACATAACACGGACTTGCAAAAAGAAACTGTAGATGATGGTGAATAAAAAAAACTAAAAATGAGAGTCTTGTTAGTGAAAACTCGCAAAGAGCTATAAGGTGATAGTGACAAGAGAAATGATATAGGTCAGCCGGTTAAAACCTGCAAAGGGCACTACTGATCAAAAAGAGGATCCCCGGAGTTATTGGCATTGACACAGTCTTGGGCAAGGTTTCTCAGTTTAGAAGCAAAAGTCGTGATGAATTTTTGAGAGTCAGGTAGTTTACACAGATCAGGTATCCAGTCCTAAAGGCATGTCATTTTATTGAAGTCCACATATATTCTAGATAAGTCATTTTTTCCTTTCCCGAAAAGGATACCTCTTGTCTAAATTCATTGTCCATTCCATTATTTGTTTTTCTTTGAATCTCTTTCAGTCTAACTTTGTTCCCAAAAAAAAGGATAAAGAAGGAATAGCAAGACTGGTTTACAGGGCTTTCGTTTGATACAAGTCACTATGCAAAAAAGGCACCCAGCCTTGGCCGAGGGAGGGGGGCATCAAGTCGACCCGACTGGCAGGCCGATGCTTTCGAATCAAAAATTCTTAGAAGGAGGAAACCAAAGTGAAGTGTCTACAAGGACAAAATGAAGTTGAAAAAGTTAAGTCCCAAGTGGCTAATTGTCTTGGCAAAGTCCGTTAAAGCCAAAGATTCCCCAATGCTCCGAAGTAAAATTGGAAAAAAGAAGTCAAAGGCCTACTAAGGAAAAATAAAGTTAAAAAAGGTTAAGTCCCATGTGACTGACAATTATGGCAAGCTTCGGAAAAGGCAAAGGTTCTCCAAGGCCAGAAATGAAATTGGTCTTCAGGAAACAACCAGTTGCAGTTGAAAGTATCATCAAAGAAGCCGGGCCAAGATCAAGTGACAGAAACAATCAAGGTTACAAAACCAACCGCCGTTTCAAACTGATAAATTATTCTTTGTTTGAAAAAAAAAAAGAAACAGGTGCAATCCAAAGCAACCTTGCAAGAAGCAGTTACAACCAAAAGAAATCGCGCGGAGACTAAAATAGCTCTATAGCAACAACAACTCCAAAAAGGGAAGTCTTCTCCAAATTCTTTCTCAAATTTTACTCATTTTATATTATAAAAAGAAGAAGAAAAAAAATAAAAGTAAAAAATCATGATAGTATAGGGTCTCCAATCCCTAGTTGCAGTTTCCAACATAGGGTCTCCAATCCCTAGTTAATTTTCTTTAGACATAGGGTCTCCACTCTCTTTTTCCAACATAAGGTCTACACTCCCTAGTTGAATTTATTTTAGACATAGGTTCTCCACTCCTTAGTCCATTTCCAATATAAGGTCTCCACTCCCTAGTTGAAGTTATTTTAGACATAACGTCTCCACTCCATATTCTCTTTTCAAACGTATGGTCTCCCCTCCCTAGTTGAATTATTTTAGACATAGGGTCTCCACTCCCCAATATAGGGTCTCCACTCCTTAGTTGATTTTGTTTTTGACACAGGGTCTCCACTCCCTAGTCTCTTTCTAACATAGGGTCCCCACTCCCTAGTTGATTTTATTTTTCGATATAGGGTCTCCACTAGTCTCTTTTCCAACATAGGGTTTACACTCCCTAGTTGATGTTATTTTAGACATAGGATCTTCACTCCCAGTCTTTTTTTCAAGATAGTGTCCCCACTCCGTAGTTGAAGTTATTTTTGACATAGGGTCTCCACTCCTTAATCTCTTTTTCAATATAGGGTCCCCACTCCCTAATCTCTTTTCCAATATAGGGTCCTCACTCCCTAGTTGATTTTATCTTAGACATAGGGTCTTCACTCTCTAGCCACTTTTGCAACATAGGGACTCCGCTCCCTAGTTGATTTTATTATAGACATTGGGTCTCCATTCCCTAGTTGATTTTACTATAGACATAGGGTCTCCACTCCCTAGTCTCTTTTCTAACATAGGGTCCCCACTCCCTAGTTGATGTTATTTTAGATATACGGTCTCCATTGCCTAGTCTCATTTACCAACATAGGGTCTCCACTCCCTAGTTGATTTTGTTTTAGACATAGAGTCTCCACTTCCTAGTCTCTTTTCCAACATAGGGTCTCCATTCCCTAGTTGATTTTATTTTAGACATAGGGTCTCCACTCCCTAGTTTCATTTTCCAACATAGAGTCTCCACTCCCCAGTTAATTTTATTTTAGAGAGAGGGTTTCCACTCCCTAGTCTCATTTTCCAACATAGGGTCTTCATTCCCTAGTTGACTTTATTTTAGACATAGGGTCTCCACTCTCTAGTCTTATTTTCCACCATAGGTCTCCACTCCCTAGTTGATTTTATTTTAAACATAGGGTCTCTACTCCTTAGTCTCTTTTCAATCATAGGATCTCCAATCCCTCATTGATTTTATGTTAGACATAGGATCTCCGCCCCTAGTTGAGTTGATCTTAAATGAAGGATACACCATTCCCAAAGAATCATGTTTTCCTAGGTTACACCAAGCCCAACCATTTATTGCTTTCAATAATGAAGTAACATAGAGTTTTGTTACAAATAACTCACAAAATTTTCCTAGCAAAAACTGGGACAGAAAAATTTTATTCATTTGTTTATTTGGAGTTTGAGCAAGTTTTACCTCGAGGCACGGGGTTCGAGATAACCAAAAGAAGAAATCTCAACCCAAAATAAGGAAAAAGAAAAGAAAAAAAAGGTGAATTCAAATGCAGAAGAAGATGAAATGATTTGGCCTGCTCGAGACATGATCGAAGTCGCGAGCATTGCATGTCCTGTTTTGATCAGAAAAAGCCGCAAAAGAATGAACTAGCACCTGCAGGTAGCAAGTATCAAGATTCAAATCAGAGTCGGCATGAAGAACCAATCAAGACTCAAGATCAAGTTTCAGAAGAATCATAGATAGGAATCTTGTAACTTATAGCTGATAGGATTGTTTAGTTTCATTTTGATTTTGGTGTAATAAGGAGTTTAACAGGTAGTAACAACAACAACAACAATAACAATAGTGAAATCACAGCTTTCCGATAGTCCCGACTACCAAAACTTCCAAAACTATGCTGATCTGATTCCTTTACAATCAAGGATATGTAGGCAACCTCTATAGTAAGGTTCAGTCAAATTTTTTCCAAAATGCTTCCCATAGAATATTAGATGGTCAAAATTGTTCACAATTATTCACTTTATCTTTGCTCGAAACTCTTCATATTCTCGAGCAAAGAGAGGCAGCTGTGAGCACGCATTTTTTGCCCTAAGTATAAATCATTCCAAAAAGAATAAAAAAAGAAGATTCTTTCAATTATTTTGGTTTTTTGTAGAAATTCTAAAGATTTTTCCTTTGTTTGTTTGTTTGCATTTTTAGACTAATTGCATTATTAGGGGCCATTTTAAATCATAAAAAACTATCAAAAATACTTTTGATTTCATTCATTGCATTTTAAGATTTAATTACATTGTTAAATGCATTAGTTAAATATCTAAAAAAAAAATACATTCTTATGTTAGTTAGTTACTTAATTAGGTCATTAGTCAATCGATAAGTAAAATAGATAAATTGTTTATTGGATTTAATTAGAATTTGAGTCTAAAGTGGTTAATTTCGCAAAATCTAATAAAGGAAAGAATGGGCTATGGCTTCACAGATCTAAACTTGGCCAAAACTAGATCAATTACTCTACAAGCCCGCCCCAAATTCCTCCCTAAATACCCGATCCAACAACTCTTCCTCCCAGGCCACCAAACGACATAGTTTAACATTAAAATTACGTCGCCTTTTTTTCCAACCCTCATTAAAAATTGATCCCGCCCTTCCTTTATGAAGAGAATGAATCCCCCCCCCTTACCTTTGAGAAACCCTAGTCGTCCCCCTAATTCCCATTTTTCTCTCTAAAAAGAAAAAAGATCATATCCTCTCCCATAAAATCAAAACCCTAGTCGCCACCCTCTCCTTCTTCACTACTTCTTGTTTGCCTACACTCCTCATATTTACACTCTCTCATCTCACTCACTCTTTCTTCACTCAAGCACCTTTCTGGAGTGCAAAATTAAATCCCAAATTTGAAAGAATTCAAAAGGGCTTAAACTAAAACACAAAAGAGAATTGAAAGGATTAGTTCGAATTTCACTGGAATTTGGTATCGATTTCTATGGTTTTGGTGAAGAAACTTTGTTGTTGTTGTTCTCTGCTGGGAGCTTGAATTTCATTTTCTAATTTCATACCTTTGCTTGGCCGTTTATTGTTGTTTTACCGCGCTTAGGTATGTAAATATTTATTTATTTTTCACTTCAAATCTATGAATTAAGATTGGAGTTACTCAAGCCATATCCTAATTGATTTCGTGAATCTATCACTGAATCCTATTATGATTACATCTATCTTAGTTTGTCGCTTACTTTGGCTGGTTAAACTGAAACTATTCTCTGTTTGAGTATAGTTTGGCTCGATGTTTTGTTCTGCCTGATTTTTCGTGAATTCGTCACCGGATTTGCCTTGTCATTCTATGTTAGCTATTGCTTTGGCTTATTATTCTAACGTATTATTTGAGCTGAAATTACTCGTTGATCATTAGATACTAATTGTAGGATTTTAAAGCCAAATGATTGTGTTTGTTTCTTATGAGCTGCATGAAAGTATAAATAGTCTATTTCTTACTTGTTTAACTATAATAGGCCATGGATGAATGAATTTTTTTTCTGTGAGGCTTTTATTATTTATGTTAAGTTGGAACAAATATTATGTTGATCATGTTATTGTGTGGTCTTCGTCCTAATCCATCCGGGTAACTGTTTCTGTTGGATTCCGGTGCTGGAATTTTACTTTGTTTGACCTCTGTGTTCATTGATTTATTTCATATCAAAGGAGTTTTATTTTATATTCCAGGTTCACATTCTTTTCCTCTTTCTGTTACACTACTAAAACATGAACAAATGAATTGATGCTTACTCATATGTTGTTTTGTTTCTTTGGATAGCTCTACAATTATTATTATCCTATTTTAACTTATTTATTTCATTTACAACTAGCTTAAGTAAGGTTTAGTTGAATAAGTATGAAGATATCATTTGTGGTAATGAAAAGTATTTAGGCGTGGTTTTCTTTAATATCCGTACAAAAGGCACAAAAAAAAAAGGTTACAGTGATTTGGGTTTAGAATAGTATTAAGTTCGAATAACTCCAGAAAGGTGTTTGAGTGAAGAAAGAGTGAGTGAGATGAAAGAGTATAAATGTGTGAGGTGTAGGTAGATCGGAGGGAGTGAAAAAGGAGAGGTGGTTTTTAGGGAGAGGGTATGTTCTTTTTTCTTTATAGAGAGAAAAATGGGAATTAGGGGGACGACTAGGGTTTCTCAAAAGGAGGAAATACATTCTCTTCATAATGGATGGGAGAGATCGTTTTTAATGAGGGTTAGGGAAAAGACGACGTAGTTTAGATGTTAAACTGCGTCATTTTGTGGCCTTAGAGGAAGGGTTGTTGGACTGGGTATTTAGGGCGGAATTTGGGGCAGGCTTTAGTAATTGGGCTGGTTTTAGCCCAGCTCAGAGATATGAAGACATAACCGCTTCTTTTCTTTATTAGATTTTACAATATTAACCACTTAAAGACTCAGATTCTAATTAAATCTAATTTGTATGGCTAAACTATTTATGTATTTTACCTACTGATTGACTAATTACCTAATTAATTAACTAACCTAAGAATGCATTTTTATGATTTTTAGATATTTAACTCATGCATTTAACAATGTAATTAAATTCTAAAATACAATTAGAATGCAATGAATGAAATCAAAAGTATTTTTGATTTTATTGATTTAAAATGCCTCCTAAAAATGCAATTAATCTAAATATGCAAACAAATAAACAAGGAAACATCTTTAGAATTTCTACAAAAATAAAAATAATTGAAAGAATCTATTTTTTTGATTCTTTTAGGAATGATTTATACTTAGGAAAAGAATTATGTGCTCACAAGTAATAAAGTGTTGTATTTTGAGGGTGGGGTGTTGCTGCACCAGAAAAAGTTTGTGCATGATCTTCTCAAAGAGTTCCACTCCTATGATTGTTCTTCAGTGGTATCCACTTTTGAGATGCATGACAAGTTGCAGACTGATCATGGTGATCCCTTCTTAACCCATACTAGACCTGAAATTTGTTTTGCAATGCAACATTTGAGCCAATTTGTGCATAAGCATTGCCTTCCTCACATGCAGGCTGCATTACATTTTCTCATGTATCTCAAAGGTACACTTGATTTTGGGATCTTCTATAATAACTCTCTTGATCTTTCTCTCAGTTTCTATTGTGATAGTGATTGGGGCTCTTGCCCGGATAGTAGGAAGTCAATCAGTGGATTTTGCATTTTAATGGAGGGTTGCCTCATAGGCTGGAAGTCAAATAAGCAATCTGTTGAAGCTAAATACATGTCTATGAGTAAGGCCACTGCTGAAATTATTTGGGTTTGCAGACATCTCTCTAATTTTGGTGTTACTTTTTCTTCTCATGTTAGTCTGTTTTCTGAAGGCAGCCATCCACATTGCTAAGAATTCTGCCTTCCATAAGCACACCAAGCACATTGAATTAGACTGTCA
This sequence comes from Nicotiana glauca, assembly GCA_026770625.1. Taxonomy (NCBI): domain Eukaryota; kingdom Viridiplantae; phylum Streptophyta; class Magnoliopsida; order Solanales; family Solanaceae; genus Nicotiana; species Nicotiana glauca. The sequence goes on from MU715087.1 coordinate 27,085, forward strand.
TTTTGTTCGCACCAAGTTGAATGAGGGTCTACTTCAATTACTTCACAGTTCCAGTGCCACTCAGCTTGTTGATATGTTCACTAAAACCTTTGGAAGGAGTTGTCCATCATCTACATCTTTGCAAGTTGAGGGTTATCTTACCCTCCAACTTGCCGGGGGTTGTTGAGATACAAGTAAAAGTTATTACTTAGTGCAACGACCCGACCGGTCGTTTTTGGAATTCACGCCCCGATCCCCCATTAACTGTTTTTCCTAAGTTTATTTCTGCTATTTTGGTTTGCTGGGACGTTCGGTATTAGGATTCGGAGTGTTTTGGAATACTTAGTCCCTAAATGAGAGTTTAAGAGGTGAAAAATGGTCCGTATTCGGAACAGTGTGAAGACGACCTCGGAATAGAAATTTGATGGTTTCGTTAGCTCCGTTAGGTGATTTCGGGGTTGGGAGCGTGTTCGGAATGTTATTTGGAGGTCCATAGCTCTTTTAGGCTTAAAATGCTGAAGTTTGAATTTTTGAAGTTTCCGGTCCGATAGTGAGTTTTTGATCCGAGTGTCGGATTTGAATTCCGAAAGTTGCTGTAGCTCTGTCATGTCAATTGGGAAGTGTGTGCAAAATTTTAGGTCATTCGGGCGAGGTTTGGTTAGGTTTTTTATCGAAAGCGTTGTTGGTTAGAATTTGAAGTTCTTAGGCTTGAATCCTTGATTTAATCGGGTTTCCGGAGTTGTTTGAGGTGTTTTGGATTGGTACAAGTTCGAATAAGGTATTAGGTGGTATTGATATTTTTTGTTGAGGTCCCGGGGGCCTCGGGATGATTTCGAATGCTTAACGGGGCATTTCTGTGTTGAAAAATGTTGCAGCAGCAGAAGTTCTGGTATTTTCGCTTCTGCGGCTTGGGAACCGCAGAAGCGTAGTCGCAGAAGCGGCTTTGAAGCCGCATAAGCGGAGTCTCAGTAGCGACCTGGGTACCGCAGAAGCGGAAGCTGGGCTTCCCTCCCATTTTCCGCAGAAGCGAAATATTTTTCGCGGAAACGTAATCGCAGAAAATATTTTTGTTCCGCAAAAGTGGAAGTTCGACCCTCAGCAAAAGACGCAGAAGCGGAACCGCTTAAGCGGTTACTGGACCGCAGAAGCGGAAATGCCTGGGCAGTACTTAACACTTTCAAAACGAGGGTTCTTCCATTTTTTTTATCAAAACAAAAGCTAGAGAGCTCGGTTTTGGGAGATTTTTCGAGGGCTTTTCAGAGGCAATAATTGGGTAACGATTCCTTACTCCCTTATGATTAATACCCACTAATCTAACCTCAAATTCAATCTTAATTTCGGGTTTTTAAATGAAAATTGGGGTAAAGTTCTTAGACCTAATTGTGAGGATTTGAGGGGGCATTTGACTTCCGATTTGGGAGATTTTTATATGGTTAGACTCGTGAGAGTACGAGGTTTCTGAAAATGTAAAAATTATTCGATTCTAAGATGATGGCTGGAGGGGCATTTTGGTCATTTTACCTATTTTTGCGCCGTAGTTTTGATTTTATTAGTGGAATCAGTTAATTGCAATATTATTTACAATATGTAATTGGTTTGAATAGATTTGGGCCACTCGGAGT
>MU715088.1:4025-25365 GCA_026770625.1 Nicotiana glauca
AAAAGACAAGAATCTGGTGACGAAAGATACGGGAAGAGGAAGTTAAACAGGCACGAGAAGCAGTTTAGACACGAGTCCCGTACCAATTCGAGTCATTTAAAGCCAACGGATCGAAAGGCATTGAAGACATGGATCTGAAGACAAAAAGGAGTCCAAATTCAGTATTAAATACCTGATACGTTGGAAAATTGGTATATAATAGGAATGATTGTGTAACGTCTTATTTAATGTCATTTATTACTCATAATTGTCTCAATAAATGTCCGTTATTATTCTTATTTATACTAAGGAACTGAGCCGTTACTCCTTATTAGCTATAAAAGGAGGAGGTCTCATCATTTGTAAGGACACACGAAAAATCATTGACATCATATTAGAATACAAATTTCTTTATTGCTTATTCTTGTTTAAAGAAAGCCTATTGTACTTTTTGGTATCTTGATTATCACTAACCCGATTTCTTATCATAAATTCTAGCTTTGACCAAATTATCATTTTTTGGTTAAACATTAAGGAATTTAATTTATTTTCTATATTTGTGTTATATTCACTATTCTGAAGATTAAAAGATTTGTGTTTTTCTATTCCGTTGGAGATTAAAATCGGCATGATTTTAACATTTGCTTTTGTCATTCTTTTACAGAAATGACTAATGATAATGGAAACCAATTTGCTCTAATTGTGACTGTCAATGTGTCGACAAACCGAATAGTAGCATTAGCACCGGCGGAAAAATCCGGAAAATTATCCGGGATTGATTTCAAACGTGGCAACAAAATATATTCTCTCTACCTGACTACTTTAAGTCTGCAGAAGTTCATCGGAAGCACTGATGAAAGTTTGTTGAGCATCGAAAAACCATGCAAAAGAGAGAAGGATGGCTTGCAAGAACTGAGCCCAAATTCCAAATTCATCTCCTGTATAATGCACCTTTCTATTATTGGCAAGCTTAGTGATGGTTCAACCATTTTTCTTTTTTGGAGATTATTTGGAGACTTGTATACGAAATGGCAAATGGTATGTCAAATATGCAAGTTTTTGCCCTACTTTAGTTTTCTGTTTCTAATGGGAATCAGATGGTTTTTTAAAATCTGTTATGAGCCCATTTGGTCATAAAAAAGTTCACCACTTTTTTTTTTTAATTTTATTTTATCACTTTTTTATAGAATCAGTGTTTGACCATGAAAATATCAAATTTCACTTGAAGTTGAATTTCGAAATTTTTCGAAAATTTTAAAAACTCCAGAAATTATTTTATATAATTTTCACTTCAAATCACTCACAAAAAATCAAAAACTACTTCAAATATTATTCATTTCCAAACATAACTCTAACTTTCAAATATTATTTTCACTTGAATCTTTTTTCATTTTTTCCCCGAAATATCACAATTCTTTTGTCCAAACGGTCACTACGAATTGACGAGAAAGGAACTAGAAAGTACTCCATCTATTTATTGCCAATCATTTTCTTTTCATTGCTATTGTAAAATGCAATGCCTTAATTGTTGGGGTTTTAAGCATTAATGTACATTAAAAGATGGTGAATGAGATCGGAGAAAAATGAAAATTTTAAGTGAAATTTAAGTTTCCCCCTTGACAAAGGGACATTATCGGATATTGGAAAAGGAAGAGGTTTTTGATGGGTATATAAGCAATTGTTCTTCTTTTAGCTCTTAAAGAGTTGAGAAGAAGGTAAGCCTCGCACCGTCGCTCGCTCGCTCGCTCAGCTTCGGCTTTGGCTTCGAATTTGGTCAATTGATTGATTAATTTTTTAGATCAAATTTATTTGTTAATAGCAAATATCAATAGAAATATTATTAAATATCCATTTTAATATCAAACTATTAATATTAAATCCAACGGAATAACGTTTTTTCGTTATTTTGTGTAACTGAAAATTAACCTCCCTCTTCAATTCCGATTTATTATTACATAAATTAGTCATTTATGTTATGGCATTTATGCTATAGCCGTTTTGCATAACATCAATTCTGAAGAGTTTCACCTCTTCAGCTTTTAGCCCAACACTAGCTATAAATACAAGTCCATTCTCTCAGAATTTTCATACGAATTTTTGAGTTTTTCTCCTTTATTCTACATACTTTTAACTTCCAAAAAAGCAACAGTAAGTGTGATTTGCTATCGAACTTTATGTTCGTGGAAACACTGACGTTTTAAGTACCACTACACTAGTATGTAATTGTTCTATCCTGGGAGGAAATAATCCATAACCTTGGGAAATAGGAGGGGGTTAAATTCCTTAAGGAAACACTGTGAATTTAGTGTGGTCGGATTAACTATTGTTTGGTTTATATTTATGTTTATATGTTATTCTATCTTTTTTAGAATTAGTTTGGAAATAAAGTTTACTAACGAGCTTAAGGAATTTAATTTATTTTCTGTATTTGTGTTATATTCACTGTTCTAGAGATTAAAACCTTTGTGGTTTTCTACTCCTTTGGAGATTAAAATCGGCATGATTTGAACGTTTGCTTTTGTTATTCTTTTATGGAAATGATTAATGATAACAGAATCAAGCTGTTCCGATGGTGACTGCCAATGCATCGACAAGCCAAACACTGGCATTGGCACTAGCGAAAAAACCCTATAAAATTTCCGGGATTGATTTCAAGAGGTGGCAGCAGAAGATGTTCTTCTACCTGACTACTTTAAGTATGCAGAAGTTCATTAAGGAAGATGTTCCTATTCTACCCGATAAAACACCAGAGAATGAGAGCTTTCTTGTCATTGAGGCGTGGAAGCATTCGGATTTACTATGCAAGAATTATGTTTTTAGCAGACTGGAAGACGATCTGTACAACGTCTATAGTTGCGTGGAGATGTCAAAAGAATTATGGACTACGCTTAAAAAGAAGTACAAGATTGAAGGATGTGGGAAGATATTTCTGAAAATGACCTCTCACAAGGTGGTGACATTGAACAACGTCCTTCATATTCCCAAGATTAGGAAGAACTTAATCTCTGCTGGACTTCTTGTTAAGAACGATTTTAAGTGTATTTTTGTATCTGATAAGGTTGTAATAAGTAAGAACAAAATGTTTATAGGAACATGTTACCTCACTGAGGGCCTTTTCAAGCTGAATGTATTTGTTGTTGAGAATAATAATAAAATTTCAGCTTCGTCTTATATGCTTGAGTCAAATGAATTATGGCATATACGTTTGGGTCATGTCAATTATAAAACATTGTAGAAAATGATTAATTTGGAAGTATTGCCTAAATTTGAATGCGACAAATCAAACTATCAAATATGTGTGGAATCTAAGTATGTTAAACATACTTATAAGTTAGTTGAAAGGAATTCAGATCCTTTAGAGTTAATTCATACAGATATTTGCGACATGAAACCAAAATCATCTCTCGGTGAAAGAAGTATTTCATATCTTTTATTGACGATAATACTCGATATTTCTATGTATACTTACTTAATAGTAAATACGAAGCAATAGGCGCTTTCAAGCAATGCAAAAATGAATTTGAAATGCAACTTAACAAGAAAATCAAAATGATAAGAAGTGATATGGGTAGTGAATATGAATCTCCTTTTGAAGAAACATGTTTAGAATATGGAATTATTTCATCAAATAATGGCCCCTTACACACCCCAATCCAATGGGATTGTGAAAAAAATAATCGTTTATTAAAGAAGATGATGAACGCATTGTTGAAAAGTTCTACTTTGCCACAGAAATTGTTGGGAGAAACTGTTCTTATGGCTAACCGGATACGTAATCGTGTACCGCATAACAAAATACAATCCATTCCATATGAAAAATAGAAAGGAAGGAAGACCAACTTGAATTATTTTAAAGTGTGGGGGTGTTTAGTAAAAGTGCAAGTTTCTAAACAAAAAAAAGGTAAAAATAGGACCGAAAACTGTTGATTGTGTTTTCATAGTATAAGCGACCAGTAGTAAAGCATATCGATTTCTGGTCCATAAATTAAAAAATTCCGACATTCATAATAATACGGTTATAGAATCAGATAATGCTGAGTTTTTCAAAAATATACATCCATATAAAAAGGAACGTGAGTCGATTGGTGAAGGATCTAAATGACCTCAGAAAGAAACAAAATAAAGTACATCTAATTAGGAGGATCCAAGACGTAGTAAACGTCAAAGAACGTCTTCTTCATTTGGACCAGATTTTGTGACTTTCTTATTGGAAAATGAGCCTCGAACATTTAAAGAAGCTATGTCTTCTTCAGAATCATTGTTTTGGAAAGAGGCAGTCAATAGTGAGATAGAATCCATATTGAACAATCATACATGGGAATTCATTGATCTTCCTCCTGGAAATAAACCTTTGGGTTCTAAATGGATTTTTAAGAGAAAAATGAAAGATGATGGCACTATTGATAAATTTAAAGCAAGATTGCAATCAGGGGTACAGACAACGAGAAGGTCGAGAATACTTTGATATATATTTTTTAATTACAAGAATTACATCCATACGAATGTTAGTAGCATTATCTGCAGTCTATGATCTTGAAATTCATCAAATGGATGTCAAGACGGCCTTATTGAATGGAGATTTGGAGGAAGAAGTCTACATGGAACAACCTGAAGGGCTTGTAGTTCCAAGTAAAGAAAACAAGGTATATAGACTTGCTAAGTCCCTTTACGGACTAAAACAAGCACCCAACCAATGGCATGGGAAGTTTTACCAAACAATGTTGTCAAATGAGTTTAAGATAAATTAATGTGATAAATGTGTGTACATTAAAAATGTTTCAAATCACCGGTTTAAAAAATTGGATCACCAGTTCAGCTAATTAGAAGTCCACAAGTGGATATGTATTCACTATTGGTGGAGGAGCGGTATCTTGAAAGTCGTCCAAAGAAACTTGTATTGCCTGCTCTACAATGGAGGCTGAATTCATATCCTTAGATAAATGGCTCCGGAATTTTTTGGAAGAAATTCCATTTTGGCCCAAACAGTTGGCACCAATATGCATATATTGTGATAGTCAAGCGGCAATTGGGAGGGCTAGGAGCGTTATGTACAATGGTAAATCTCGTCATATACGAAGAAGACATAAAACCGTTAGACAATTACGCTGTAGATGAATTATCACAATTGACTATGTAAAGTCAAGTGATAATGTGTCTGATTCACTTACAAAAGGCCTAACTCGGGAGGTAATTGAGAAATCATCAAGGGGAATGGGACTATGGTCGAGAACAAGTCATTGTGGTGGTAACTCTACCTAGAAGACTGGAGATCCCAAGATCTAGGTTCAAGGAGATCAAACAAAGTCATTAAGGACAGCTCAACATTGTTAACTAAAATTTTGGTCCATTCTCGTGATAAGACAATGTTCTGTCTTAGGATAAAGCATTAAGCCTTTTTAATGATTTCTAAATTTGATACATGGTATATCAAATAGTGTATCTAAATGATGATACATTTAGGAATCACCTATGTAAGTGTGAAGTTTTAGCCGCTTCAAGGATAGTTTTGTAAAGCTAGTTCTTTATGCACTTATGAAACCGGGTGGTGTTCATAAATGAAATGAACACAACAATAAGAACCCAAGACCGGTTAAGGGTTGGTTGCGTGACATATAATTGTATACATCAAATTTCGACGGTTCAAAGATATCAAATCTACCGATTGACCGAGTATATCCGATATAAGCTCACTATGAAAAGTTCAAAGGGAAACCTACTTATCCATATACAATTAATTTTTTCCTACGAATCACACATTTTTTCATGTATATTTCTGTGATATATCCATTCCCCATTTATGTGGGGGATTGTTGGGGTTTTAAGCATTAATACGGCTTAAAAGAGGGTGAATGAGAAATGGAGGGAGTTAAAAATTTTAAGTCCCCCCCCCCACCGACAAAGGGACATTGTCCCATAGAGGAAGTGGAAGCGATTTTGAATGGTTATATAAGCAATTGCTCTTCTTTTAGCTCTTAAAGAGTTGAGATGATGTGACGACCCTGCCGATCATCTCATGAGTTACCAGTCTGTTTCTCCTATTTCTACTTCTTATTACTTTGTTTATTTGTGTTTTGAGGTATCGGGTTGGTTGGATTGAATCCAGGCTGGTTTTTGTGAGGTTTGAGACACTTAATCTCTTTTAAGAAAGCTTAAGTTAGAAAAGTCAACCGGATGTTGACTTATGTATTAGAGGACTCGGATGTGAGTTCTGGTGGTTCGGTTAGCTTCAGGAGGTGATTTGTGACTTAGGAACGTGATCGGAATGGATTTTGGAGTTCTGGAGTAGAATTAGACTTGAATTGGAGAAGTTGATGTTTTAGCGATTTCCGGTTGATAGCCGACATTTAGATATAGGGGTCGGAATGGAATTTGGAGAGTTGTAGTAGCTTCGTTATGTTACTTGGGATGTGTGTGCAAAATTTCAGGTCATTTGGACATGGTTTGGTCGGGTTTTTGATCAAAAGCGTATTTCGGAATATTTTAGAAACTTGGGCTTGAATCCGATGTATTTTGGGTGATTTGATATTTTTTAAAGTGTTTTGATGATTGGAACTAGTTTGAATAAGGTATTGGAATATGTTTGTGCCTTTGGTTCAGGTCCCGAGGGCCTCAGGTGAGTTTTAGAATGTTGAACGGGTCATTTTTAAATTTAAAAAATTGTAGAAAATCTTCTCTATTATTGAAGAGATTTATACCTTCGCGTTGGCGACTGGGCATCACGTTCGCGTAGAAGGATTTGAAGAATGCCATAATTTAAGCCTCCCCATTCGCGAGAGGGGCTTTGCATTTGTGATTGGACATCACGTTCGCGTAGAAGGATTTGAGGAATGCCAGAATTTAAGCCTCTGCGTTTGCGATAGGGGCTTAGTGTTCGCGGAGGATTTGGGTAGTTGGTCATCATGTTCGCGAGATGGTCCTCGCATTCGTTTAGAGGAATTGGGTCAGCTGTAGTTCGAGGTCAAGTTTTCATCGCGGTCGCAAAAGGGTGAGCGCATTCACGAAGAGTGGTCTGAGCAAGGCATCGCATATGCGTTGGTCGTGTCACGTTCGTGTAGAGGAAAAAGTGGTCAACGTAAGTTTGTGCTTCAGGAACGCGAGGAGTTGATTGCGTTCGTGAAGAAGGGATGCAGAATGTTTTAAACTCGTCTTGTTTATGATTTTTGGTCTATTTTCACCCGTAGTTGCTCATTTTTGGAGATTTTTTATGGAGATTAAAGAGGAATTCAAGAGGAATCGTTCGGATGTAAGATTTTTGGATTAAAAACTTGATCATTATGTGAATTCCACCTAGAAAATCATGAAAATTAAGCCAAAATTGAGGAACTAGGGCTTGAGAAATTGGATTTTTGATTTGGGATTTGAAGGGTCATTTGTTGACGAATTTTGATGTTTTTGGTATATATGAACTCGTGGGGAGATAAAGAACCTATTGGTGTAAAAATTTATGAGTTTTGAGAAGTGGGCCCGGGGCTTGGAATTTGCTAATTTCGGGATTTTTGGTATTTTCTGATTGTTTTCCATTAGGCTTTGTTCCCTTAGCATATATTGACGTTCTCGTTGTGATTTTGGATAGATTCGACACGCGTGGAGGCTGATTTGAGGGGCAAAGGCGTCGCGAACTAGAGATTTAGACGGTTCTAGGTGAGTAATAATTGTAAATGATGTTATGAGGGTTTGAAACCCCGTATTGTACATCGTAGTATTATATTAAGGTGTGGCACACGCTCGATGATGAGCGTGGGGTCGTGTACTATTAGGGATTTTGGAATTGTCCGTCCCAATTGATTATTTTACAGCGTATTTAATTGAACACTATTTGTTATCATTGTTTATTGGGTTGAATGCCATATTTGGGCTTCGTGCCAACTACTTGAACCTTCCGGGGCTTTTATTTGATATTTCCTCACTGTTTTGACTTACTACTTGAACCTAGTCATATTAAATTCCACTGTTTTACTACTTAGCCATTTTTACTCAGTTTGAGATTTAAATGACATTTTAAATGATGTTTGGGCTGAGAAACACTGTGTTACTATTGGCCGAGGGACTTGTGATGATTTTTGACTGAGTAAGGCCGAGGGCCTATATTGTAAGGAGATACTGATACTGATTGGAGCCTGAGAGCCTATATGTATGCCACGAGGTGGATTGATTGATATGAGGTCGAGCGCCTAGATTTGATGCCACGAGATGGCTTGTTATTATGCTTGGTTGTAAGGAGCCCCTCCAGGAGTCTGCACACCCCTAGTGAGCGTGGGTACCCATTGTGATGTGAGATTGTACCCGAGGGGCTGCTACTGTTGTAAGATGTTATCCAGGGGCGGATGTGATGTTACTGTGCCCGAGGGGCAAATTTTTATTTGTTTACATTATCATAATTAACTGTCTATTACCTATTTACTGGTTTAAAGAGCATTTTCTTGATCTTTACTGATTTTATTGTTCCTTAAATGATTTCACTACTTTATTATAGAACGCCATGTGCTTTACCTGTTTTCTTACTTTCAGTCATTATTTATATTCGTTACTCACTGAGTTGGAGGAATCACTTTACTCCCTACATCCTGTGTGCAGATTCAGGCGTAGCTGGTTCCGCTCCGGAGTGCTGATTTACTCCAGTTCCAGGCGGGCCTTTCGGAGATTACGAGGTAGATGTTGACGTCCGCAACCTAGAGATATCCAATTTCCCCAATGTATTTTTACATACAAAATATTTCAAAATAGCATGTACATGCATATATAAGTATGCCCAAGTGTTTTGGTGTTTTTTTCATAATTTTTAAAGATTTTAAAATTAATTTATTGTCTATTTCTAGTGGTACAAAATCCAATAATTATTCCTAAAATTATCATTTTGGTGAATAATTTATTTCTATTCTCATATTTATACCAAAATATAATTAAAGTGATTTTTGTATATTTTTACAAATTTATTTGGTATTTTTAAAGCTAAATTGCATATAATTGCAATTATAGTCTATTTTACGATTAATAGCATTTTACGATTATAAAATTATTTCTAGTATTTTTGGATTAATATTTATGTATTATTAACTAGTTCAGTGCTTCTAATTTATTTTTAGAATCACTATTACTATTTTTGTAAAATAAAAAGGGGCAAATTGGCTATTTAACATTTAACCAATTTCATTTTCAATCACAGCCTCATTTCCTTTCGATTTTAGCCTCAATTTGACCCTAATTCCACCAAAATCAAGACCAGCCCAATTCCAATTTTAACCCAACCCACAACCCGATATAAAACCCACCCGGACCCCTTTAATCCAGGCCGTTGATCATTTTGATCAATGGCCAAGATTCCCCCTTTGCTTTTTAATTCCCAAACCCCCCTAAACCTAACCCATTCTATCATAGACGGCGCCTTTGAACTCTCTTCGTCTCCCAAACACTCTCTACCCTCTCCGAAATCCTAATCAGCTCCCACCTGCTTCTACCATGTTTCCACCGAAATCCGTGGCATTCCTTGCCATGGATGGCCTGTACTCACTCTCTCTCACCATTAAACCTAAGTTGCTCAAGGTTTTGGAGCCCGACCTCAATGTCTCTCTTTAGATCTTTCTCAGATCTGTAGATCTATGGCCTCTATGGCCATTATTCCGGCATGTGTAAGCAATACGAGTCTTTTTGACTTAGGGTCAGACTTTCCTAAAGACCTTTCTCATTTCTAGGGTTTTTTCTGCAACTCTAAGCCATCTGAGGTTCTGTACTTGCTTATTTCTTTTTGATCTGTGACATGCATGAGCGTTGTTTGACGTTTTAAAGGTTTTCCCCAAATTTCCTTTTCAAAATCGTTCAAATTCGATTTTTAGGGTTTCTGAAAATGTTTCTTAAAATACTTTTCTGATTCTTCCTGTTCTTTCTTTATGTGTGTTTTATGCTCGTATGTTTTCTTCTTATTATGCATGAGTTTGCTCTCTTGTTTCTTTTCTATTATGCAAGACTCTTCTATCTTTTGTTGTTCATATTAATTTGTGTTGTTTTCCTCACTCTTTGCTATATGTGTTTATGGTTGAATCCTGGATTTGGGTCGCTTTACTGAGTTCTGTTTGTGTTCCTTCTAAGCATATTTTTCTCTACTGTTGTTTAAAAACTTATATCATCTCTTTCTTCTAAACTTGTTTTAACTCTGAGTTTCCTCAAACATCGTCTCATGACCTTGAATCACTGTTCTTTTATCATGTATGCTTGTCTCTCATAAGTCTTTGAAAAGATTTCTGTGCCTCTTTCAATGACCTTGTTTTCTCACATCTATGTCTGACTCTATTCGAAGCCCTAGGTCTTAGGGGGTTTCTTTGACAAGTGGTACTAGGGTTCCACTTTGGGACCCTAGGCTTTCAGACTCACTATGAGTCTATAATTAAACTGGAATCTCTTTTTCTTGTGACTCTGAGACTTTCAGTATTAAACTTTTTTTCTGAATAACCTAACGATTCTTTTGTTTGATCTGTGTGCTTTATATATGAGAAATTTCTCTTTCAAAAGTTTTCACCAACTAAGTGATTGATTATGAAATCCCCTTAATAAGGCTGATGAACCGTCACTGATTTTCCTTCGATTGAACCTCCTTTACCTTTCTTGACTTGGTTCATTCAATTGAACTTACAATTTTTGGTTTCATGGTTGTTTAATTGAGTCCCTTGCCATAGTTGGCACAAACCGTGTACCATTGACTGTTTTCCTTAAATAAATTCTATGTATTTACCCCTTTTGTGCTAGTTTGAAAGGTTTTTAATTAGAAATTTCTTTCCTTGATTAATTTCTACCCATTGGAATCAGAATCCCGTAACCAAAGGGAGACTGATTTCAATGATTTCCTTGCCTTTCTTATTTGTTTCTTTGCACTCTAAAAGGGACTTCCATTCTGCACTTTTAACACACTTCCAATTAAATACATTCATCTACACTTCAAGTTCAATACCTCAAACTTCTTACTTTAAACACACACTCACATTAATGCTATGAGTTCAATAATCTCTCAACATACTAACATCCTTTGGAACTGTTTGCTTACAAATTAGCTTTTTCAAGACTACTATTTACTTGTTTTCCCTTGAAACTGGTATGTCTTTTATTTACTTTTCTGCCTCACCTCTATGTGTTTACTTTGCAGTTCAGCATTTTTGTTTACTCTATTGCTCATGTTCAATGATTTATGTTAATTATATTCTTTCCTTGCATCTATTTCTATTGTGAATCACTATCCATATTCCCTTCTATGTGTTTCAGTTAAGGTCTTAGCCTCGAAGCATCCTAATTACTGCTTAGGCCATAACCTGATCCACAATAGATCCTAACTCCTAAGTTTGGCTAACAGGCTGGTCAGGGGTGTGCCAGTATTCCCAATTGCTGGGCATGACTACTAACCTGCCATGGCTCTCCCTGATTCCCCCTCTATGCACTTACAATTATTCTTAGACTCTTAAGTTCTGCCCCTCTCTTGCGAGCCTTGCTTTGGGACCATGAGTTCCCTCTGATCTTGGACATCTGAGGGCTGGCATTTCCACACTGCACTATGATTTTAATTCTACAATGTGTTTGGGGTGTAAGCACTGCCCAGAGCCCTTTGAGACTCTTAGGAACTTTGACACATCCCAAATATGAGAAAGGCTTTTGAAAATCTGACCTTGGAAGTTGGTTTATCTCATATTATTGGACTTTGAGTCTGAATTAGGCTATTTGGATGTAGTTGGAATTTCTGATGTAATTTTACTTTTTTTTCCTGATTCATTTGGGTATGTAATAATTTGTAATAACGATTGGGGATGGCTAGTGGAAAGGGATGGGGATGAATGCATGCAAAGGGTAGAAAACTTGCCTATATGATATTTATAATTTATGCATTCTGCATTTTAGAACTCATGCCTATAAGTTTTCTGTATTTTTGCATTTATGCAATTTAGAACTCATGCCTATAAGCTTTTCTGCATTTTTGCACATCTGCATCGTAGAAATTATGCCTACAAGTTCTGCATATAGAAATCACGATCTTAGGTTTCTGCACTTGTGCATATACATGCCATTAGGCAAACAATCATAGGTTTAATAAATAACCAACTTCATTCTAGATACCATGCCTATAGGACACTTGCATTTATGTAATTGTTTTAAACCAATGACTCTTAGAAATCATGCCAATAGGTCTCACTTAGGCAAACTATTAGGTAATTAATTGCGTCAATTTTGATAAATTACATCCAGACAAGGGTAACTCGGACTCCCCATCTGAGAAATATATGATGAATCAGCCTAGCCTACGCTTTTAATTTAATTCAGACCAAAATCAGTGTTTGAAGTCATGTTATATTTGCTCTTTTAAGTGAGGAGGCCTGTGTGAGCCTTAATTGCTATTTGTTTCCCCCTAACTGTTTATGTGTTTTTGCTTGTCACCTAGACTTTTATCCTTTTAAAACTCTAAAAATCCCCAACTCCCTTCCCTTTAGGACTAGTAGTCTCAATGCCTCCAGGACTGATAGGATCGAGACGGGTAATAGCATGCGTTATGTAACGATACTATTCCGCGCTTTAATACCTTAACGGGGTGGGAAGGGTAGATATGGATATGATGACCGATGCTCTAATACCTCATGTAGCCCCTCTCCCGAGGAGTGATTACTGGGTATTACATTGACGTGATCCATATTAATCATAAACCTAGGACCCCCTTCCCTTTTACTTGCTTTCGTCTATTTCTTTTAGAATTGTTTAAACCTTTCATGAAATTTCTGCCCTCTTTACCTTTCCTCAAGTTTCAACTTATTTGCAATGTTATATGCGAATCCCTCCTATTTGAGCCCTTAATTTCTTACTTGATTATGTGAAGTCACAATTATAACATGGCCGGGAACCACACTAGTGGATCTTAAGGGGTGTCTAACATCTTCCCCTCGAGATAATTTCTAGCCCTTACCCAAACTCTGGTTCTTTAAACTCAAACCCTTCTTAGTGTCCTAATGCACTTAATCATTAGGTGGCAACTCTTCAAATTCCAAAACCTAATTCCCAAAAGGGAACGAGTTGTCCTCCCAAATATCATAAACCCGATTTCGCCTATAGAAAAAGGTGGTGCGACACAGCCCCGTGTCTCTACTCCTCTATTATTTCTATTTCCTTACAAACATTTGTAGTGGTTTATGACTTTAGCAGACTGTACTGTGGCTTATAGATGCTCTTGACTTGTGACACCCAGGTTAGGGCTATGATGGGTTGGATTTTTCCGCATTGTCATCTATATTTCCACTATTCCGTATTATTAAATCATGTTTAGACTATTTTATGTTGATTAACTATTTTAAAAGATGAATTGGGGTTAAACTGGCCGGTCGTGTCTTCACGAGAGGCGCTATCACGACCGGGTTTGAGGTTAGGGCCGTGACAAGTTGGTATCAGAGCTAGGTTACATAAGTCTCACGAGTCATGAGCAGGTTTAGTCGTGGATTGGTTCGGAGATGTCTGTATTTATCCTCGAGAGGATACAGAACCCTTAGGAAAAATATCATATTCTTGAAATTCTTATCGTGCGAGTTCGTTGATCTGAGTGCTAAACTTCTGTTATTCTATTCTCTCACAGATGGTGAGGATACGCGTTACTGGACAGGGCGGACGACCCCCAGTGCCACCAGTTGCAGCCACAAGAGGTCGAGGACACGATCATGGTCGTGTACGTGGTAGAGGCAGAGTAACGAGGGCAGCACCTACAGATCCTCCAGCTGCCCAAGTTCAGGACCAGGTTCCAGCTGTGGACCCTCTAACAGCCCCAACTCGGGCACCAGCTAGGCCTATTGTAATTCCAGGTCTTCAGGAGGCCTTGGCTCATATCTTGTCAGTTTGCACTAGCCTAGATCAAGCGGTTTCAACCACTACAACCGCAGCTACTTCACAAGATGGGAGAGGCAGTCAGACTCCCGCCGCCCGCACACCTTAGCAGGTCGTGCAGGGACATCAGACGCCAGGGGCACATCCAACCCAGTCGGTCGTAGCTGTTTCGGACTATGTAGATCCTCTCATTCCAGAGGATGAGCAGCGTAGGTTAGAGAGATTTGGGAGGCTTTAGCCTCCGAGATTCAGTGGAGTAGAGGGCGAGGATGCCCAAGGCTTTTTAGACAAGTGTTAGAGGATGCTTCGTACAGCTGGTATTATGGAGACCAGCGGGGTCGCTTTTATTACTTATCAGTTTGCAAGACCTGCATTCTCCTGGTAGGAGGATTTTGAGAGGCGTATGCCTGTTGGTGTAGCACCTCTTTCCTGGCAGTAGTTCTCTGTCCTTTTACTGGAGAAGTATGTACCATAGTCTCGTAGAGAGGAGCTGTGTAGATAGTTTGAGGGGTTGTGTTAGGGAGACATGACCATGTAACAGTATGATTTGAGATTCTCTGAGTTAGCTCGTCATGCCATATGGTTGGTCCCGACAGACCGAGAGAGGATCAGGAGGTTTGTCGATGGTCTTACTTATCAGCCCCGTATCCTTATGACTAGGGAGAGGGTGACCGGTGCTACATTCGAGGAGGTTGTGGATATTTCTAGGGAGATTGAGACTGTCTGTCGCCAGGAGCAAGAGGAGACGGAGGCCAAAAGGCCTCAAGGATCTGGTAGCTACAGTGGTGGTCTTTCGAGGGGCCAGTTTTAGCACGGCAGAGGCCAACAGTTCTGACATGATCACCCTGATCGCTCAGGTTATCGAGGGGCGTCATCGAGTCATGGATCCCACAGTTCATACCAGGGCCATTCTTCACTTAGTACCCTCCCAGCTCAGAGCTCATCCCGTGCTCCATCTGTTCAGGGCTCTTCTATGCCAAGTGCACCTGCTGGTCACTCCGGTATGAGTGGTTCTCATCAGTCCCTTCTCCAGTGCCTAGGAGTTGTTACGAGTGTGGAGAGATGGGACACATATGGAGGCAGTGTCCCCGCCGTGTTTCTAGTTCATTCCAGCAGAGGGGTTAGTATTCAGCTTCAGCGCCAGTTGCTCCACCACCACCCGCCCAACCATCTAGGGGTGGGGATCAGTCAACCAGGGGTCGCCCGAGAGGGGAGGTCGACCAGGGGGAGGTTAGGCCCGTTTCTATGCTATTCTAGGCAGACCTGATGCTATTGCCTCCAATGTTGTCATTACAGGTATTATTTTAGTCTTCCACAGAGATAACTCTATGTTATTTGATTTCGCTTCCACCTATTCTTATGTGTCATCGTACTTTGTTCATTATTTGGATACTTCTCCTGAGTTTCTTACTTCACCTGTTCATGTATCTACCTCGGTGGGTGTTACTATTATTATAGATCATTTGACCGATCAAGTGTGGTGATTATTGGGGGTTTGAAGACCTGAGTTTATCTTGTATTATTTAGTATTGTGGATTTCTATATCATTCTCAACATGGATTGGCTATCTCCATGTCACTCTATTCTGGACTGTCATGCCAAGATAATCACATTGGCTATACCGGGTGAGCCACGGATTGAGTGGAGAGGTATGACTGATTATGTTCCTACTAGAGTGATTTCTTTCTTGAACTGCCAGCGTATGGTTGTGAATGGTTGTCTTTCGTATCTTGCCATTGTGAGGAATGTGGGAGTTGAGACTCCCAGTATTGATTCTGTCCCAGTTTTGAGGGATTTCTCTGATGTATTTCCTGCAAACTTGCCGGGCATGCCACCAGATAGGGATATTGATTTTGGTATTGACCTGGTACCGGGCACTCAGCCCATTTCTATTATGTCGTATCGTATGGCACCAGCGGAGCTAAAGGAGTTAAAGGAGCAACTTCAGGAACTTCTAGATAAGGGGTTCATTCATCCTAGTGTGTCACCTTGGGGTGCACCGGTTCTATTTGTGAAGAAGAAGAATGGCACTATGAGAATGTGCATTGATTATATGCAATTGAAAAATGTAATAGTTAAGAACAAGTATCCTTTGCCTCGCATTGATGATTTATTCGACCAGCTTCAGGGAGCGAGGGTATTCTCCAAGATTGATCTCCGTTCGAGTTAACACCAGTTGAAAATCAGGGATTCAAATATTCTAAAGGTGGCCTTCAAGACCAGATATGGTCGTTATGAGTTCCTGCTTATGTATTTTGGGCTGACCAAAGACTCAGCAGCGTTCATGCATTTAGTGAACAACGTGTTCTAGCCTTATATTGACTCATTTGTCATAGTTTTCATTGATGATATCCTGGTATATTCGCGTATTCAGGAGGAGTACGCGGAGCATTTAAGGGTTGTGTTGTTAGATTGAGGAAAGAGAAGCTTTATGCAAAGTTCTCCAAGTGTAAGTTTTGGCTCAGTGGCATTCTTGGGGCATATGGTATCCAGTGAGGGTATTCAGGTCGATCCAGAAGAAGATAGAGGCGCTTCAGAGTTGGCATAGATCGTCCTCAGCCATAGAGATTTGTAGTTTTCTTGGTTTGACAGGCTATTATTGCTGGTTTGTTCATGGATTTTCATCTATCGCATCGCCCTTGACCAAGTTGACTCAGAAGGGTGGTTTATTTTTATGGTCGGTCGAGTGTGAGGAAAGATTTCAGAAGCTCAAGACAGCTTTGACCACAGCTCCAGTATTGGTTTTGCCATCAACTTCTGGTTCATATACCGTGTATTGTGATTCTTCGATAGTAGGTATTGGTTGTGTGTTGATGTAGGAGGGTAGAGTTATTGCTTATGCTTCTCGTCAGTTGAAGCCCCATGAGAAGAACTACCCCATTCATAATATGGAGTGGGCTGCCATAGTTCGCGCGCATAAGATTTTGAGGCATTACTTGTATGGCGTATCTTGTGAGGTATTCATTAATCATCGCAGTCTTCAGCATTTGTCCAAGCAAAATGATCTTAATTTGAGGCAGCGGAGTGGTTAGAGTTAACTAAGGATTATGACATCACTATATTGTACCATCTGGGGAAGGCCAATATGGTGGCCGATGCTTTAAGCCGAAAGGCAGTGAGTATGGGGAGTTTGACATATATTCCAGTTGGGGAGAGACCTCTTGTGGTTGATGTTCAGGCTTTAGCCAACTGGTTCGTAAGGTTGGATATTTCGGAGCCCAGTCGGGTGTTGGCTTGCGTGGTTACTCGGTCATCCCTATATAAGTGTATCAGAGAGTGCCAGTATGATGATCCACATTTGCTCGTCCTTAGGTATAGAGTTCAGAATGATGATGCACGAGATGTGACCATTGGAGATGATGGGGGTATTTAGGATGCAAGGCCGAATTTGTGTGCCCAATGTGGATGGGCTTCGGGAGTTAATTCTGGAGGAGGCCTATAGCTCGCGGTATTTTATTCATCCAGGAGCCATGAAGATGTATCAGGATCTTAGACAGCATTACTGGTGGCGGAGAATGAAGAAAGATATTATGGGATTTGTAGCTTGGTGTCTCAATTGTTAGCAGGTGAAATATGAGCATCAGAGAGCGGGTGGCTTGCTTCAGAGGATGGATATTCTAGAGTGGAAGTGGGAGCAGATCACTATGGATTCCGTAGTTAGACTCCCTCGGACTTTGAAGAAGTTTGATTCTATTTGGGTGATTGTGGATAGGCTGACCAAGTCTGCGTACTTCATTCCTATTTGTACTACTTATTCTTCAAAGCGGTTGGAAGAGATATATATTCGGGAGATTGTTCGGTTGCATGGTGTCCCAGTTTCCATCATTTCAGATCGAGGCACTCAGTTTACTTCCTAGTTTTGGAAGTCTGTTCAGCGAGAGTTGGGTACCCAGGTGAAGGTGAGCACAATTTTCACCCTCAGATGGACGGGCAGTCCGAGCGCACCATTTAGATATTGGAGGATATGCTACGCGCTTGTGTTATTGATTTCAGAGGGTCATGGGATTAGTTTCTACCGCTTGCAGAATTTTCTTATAACAACAACTACCAGATAAGTATTCATATGGCTCTATATGAGGCTTTGTACGGGAGACGGTATAGATCTCCAGTTAGTTGGTTCGAGCCCGGGGAGACTAGGCTATTGGGGACAAATTTGGTTCAGGATGCCTTAGATAAGGTGAAGGTAATTTTGGAGAGACTTCGTACAACGTAGTCGAGGCAAAAGAGTTATGCTGACAGGAAGGTCCGAGATGTGTCCTATATGGTTGGTGAGAAGGTCCTGTTGAAGGTTTCTCCCACGAAGGGTGTTATGAGATTCAAAAAGAAAGGGAAGTTGAGTCAGTGGTTCATTGGGCCTTTTGAGGTACTTCGGAGGATTGTGGAGGTGGCTTATGAGATTGCTTTGCCACCTAGCTTGTTGAGTGTGCATCTGGTTTTCCATGTTTCTATACTCCAGAAGTATATCGGAGATCCATCCATGTCCTAGCTTTCACCACGGTTCACTTAGAGGGTGATTTGACTTATGATGTGGAGCCAACACATATTTTGGAGCGTCAGGTTCGGAAGTTGAGATAAAAAGATATAGCTTCAGTGAAAGTGCAGTGGAGAGGTTGCCTCCTGGAAGATTCCACCGAGGAGACCGAGTGGGAGATGCGGAGCAGATATCCACACACGTTTGAGGCCTTAGGTATGTTTCTTGACTCGTTCGAGGATGAGCGTTTGTTTTAGCTGGGGAGGATGTGACGACCCGGCCGTTCGTCTCATTAGTTACCGGTCCATTTCCCCTATTTCCGCTTCTTATTGCTTTGTTCATATATGTTTTGAGGTATGAGGTTGGTTTGATTGAATCCAGGTTAGTTTTGGTGAGGTTTGAGACACTTAGTCTCTCTTAAGAAAGCTTTAGTTGGAAAAGTCAACCGGATGTTGACTTATGTGTTAGAGGGCTCGGATGTGAGTTTCGGTGGTTCGGTTAGCTTCGAGAGGTGATTTGTGACTTAAAAGCGTGATCAGAATGGGTTTTGGAGGTTTGGAGTAGAATTAGGCTTGAATTGGCGAATTTGATATTTTGGCAATTTCCGGTTGATAAGCGAGATTTGGATATAGGGGTCGGAATGGAATTGTGAGAGTTGCAGTAGCTTCGTTATGTTATTTGGTATATGTGTGCAAACGTTTAGGTCATTTGGACGTGCTTTGGTCGGTTTTTGATCAAAAGCCTATTTCGGAAGATTTTAGAAACTTAGGCTTGAATCCGATGTATTTTTGGTGATTTGATGTTGTTTGAAGTGTTTTGATGATTGGAACAAGTTTGAATAAGGTATTGGGATATGTTTGTGCCTTTGGTTGAGGTCCCGAGAGCCTCGGGTGAGTTTCAGAAGGTTGAACGGGTCATTTTGATGTTCAGAAAATTGCAAAAATTATGCTAAGCTATTGCAGAGATTTATACCTTCGCGTTCGCGAGTGGGATCATGTTCGCGTAGAAGGATTTGAGGAAGGCTAAAATTTAAGATTCCATGTTCTCGAGAGGGGCTTCACGTTCGCGGAGGGTTTGGGTAATTGGTCATTACGTTCCCGAGGTGGACCTCGTGTTCGCATGGAGGAATTGGGTCAGCTATGATTCGAGGTAAAGTGTTCATCATGTTCGCGGAAGGGTGAGCACGTTCGTGAAGAGTGGTCTGAGGAAGGCATCATGTTCATATTGTTCGTATCGCATTCGCGTAGAGGAACAAGTGGTCAACATAAGTTTGTGCTTCACGAATCTGAGGAGTTGACCGCGTTCGCGAAGAAGGGAAGTCAGGCCTGGGCAGAATGTTTTAAACTCGTCTTGTTCGCAATTTTGGATCTATTTTCACCCATAGCTACTCGTTTTTGGAGATTTTTGAAGGGATATTAAAGAGGAATTCAAGGGGAATTGTTGGGAAGCAACATTTTTGGACTAGAAACTCGATTATTATGTGAATTCCACCTAGAAAATCATGAAAACTAAGCCAAAATTGAGGAAGTAGGACTTGAGAAATTGGATTTTTGATTTGGAATTTGAAGGGTCATTTGTGGACGGATTTTGATGTTTTTTGCATGTATGAACTCGTGGGGAGATAAGGAACCTATTGGTGTAAAAATTTATGAGTTTCGAGAAGTGGGCCCGGTGCTCGGAATCTGCTAATTTCGGGATTTTTGGTATTTTGCGATTGTTTTTGCTTGGGCTTTGTTTCCTTAGCATATTTTGATATTCTCGTTCTGATTTTGAATAGATTCGACATGCATGGAGGCCGATTTCAGAGGCAAAGGCGTCGCGAGCTAGAGATTTAGCTGGTTCGAGGTGAGTAATTGTCACACCTCCTTTTTACACACCTACCCCGAAGGGTAAATGTATAAGGGAGTTTTTTCATTTAAAGTGACATTATTCGAAATGGGATTATTTATTGATTTTTAGAGTCATCACTTGGGATAGGCTTGGCTTTTGGTGTCCCAAGTCACCGGTTTGACTTGAATCCCAAATCGAGGAAAATTTTGACTTCCCAGTTGGAGTCTGCAAACAAGAAATTCTGAATAAAGAATTCTATTGACCCGAGGGAAGGTGTTAGGCACCCCCAGATCCCGTGGTTCTAGCACGATTGCTTAAATTATAATAATTGGCTAAAAATCATATTTTAATACATGTTTTAACTTATGTTCTTTTTAATTTTAAACCGCTTTTATTATTATTTTTAAAGAGAATTGCAACGTCGTGAAAATACGTCTCAAACCCTATCACATAAATGCACCCGCGGTTTTTGACGTATTTCGACTTCGTTGAGATTTGGATTTGAGTCACATAAATGTGCACCCGAGTTTAGGAAAGTAATATTATTTATATAATGGGCCTAAAGCAACTAGCATATTATTCACTTTGTGGGAGGCCATAAAATTCGGTAAATGGAACGTCCTGAATTCTAAAGTTGAGTTAAAACCAATTAAAGTGAGGGCCACGCAATTTGTGATTTTATATAACGGGGCTCATCTCATTTTTTTCTAAAAGGCAAACCCAAAAAAACTATGATTCTCTATTCTTATTTGTCTCTAATAATAAAAGAAGAAGCCTTAATTATTTATTATTGTTTAAGAGCTACTATATTTAGGGTCTATGAGTCCATACAAATTTAAGTCATCAACTAGCTTGGGCCTTTAAACACAGCCTGTTTAAAACTCCCAATTCATAGAATGCGTGCAGATGGGCTAGTCACAGGCTTGGGCCGCCTATTAGAGCACTAAAGGTCCAAATTGCCTGTGATGGCTGATCAGATGAGGCCCTGATTTAGTTGGGCCAAATACTTATTGAAGTCGTCCCAAACCATTCTACATTCTAAATTCCAATTCCAGCTCATCCTATCTATTTGTATATATCTATTGGTGAATTCTTAAGTATCGCTAAAGGTGAGAATCCAACTAATCGTACGAATTTAACAACAGTAATGGCAAATCAATTCCAGGATCTCATTTAACACTATATATGAATATATATGAATAGGTTCAGGTATGGATTCAAAGCAAG
>MU715088.1:29526-85223 GCA_026770625.1 Nicotiana glauca
CTCATATATATATATATATATATATATATATATATATATATATATATATATATATATATATATATTTTATTTTATTTTTTTGAATTTTCTGATTTTATTGTGTAAAATAAAAGACCCAAATTAAATCTAAGATGATACTAATTAACTAACTTCTAATTGAAGAGGAAACTAAATCCAAAAAATGTAAAAATGTAAAATTAAAAATTGTAAAAATCCTATTTGTTATGTTTTCTTGTTTTAGTAATATTAATCGACTAAAAACATAAATATAGAATTCTAAATGCAAATACTATTTTTGTACTTTTGTAAAATATTGGCAACTAAAATGCACACAAAAAATGCAAACAAGGCACAAAATTATGCAATTAATTCAAATAATAAAGAAAAATTCTAATTCTAATGAATTTATAGGAGTAAATTAAGCGTGGCAAAAATCCCGTGCCCACAGCTGCCCCTCTTTGCTCGAAGACACGAAGGGTTTTCGGGCAAAGATAAATGAGCACCATGAAGCATTTTTTTCTGCTTAGCACTCCATGAGAAGCATCTTGAAAACCGAGTGACCGAACCCTGCTTCAAAGGTTGCCCACATATCCTTGGCTATAAAGGAATCAGATCAGTGTAGTTCTGGAATGTTTGGTAGCTGGGACTACCAGGAGCTCTGATTTCACTGCTGTTGCTGCTGCTACTGCTTGAGGACCTCCTTATTACACCAAAAGAAAAATCAAAACTAAACTAGCTATGCCTTTCAACTATGAATTACAAGATTTCTATCTATAATTCTCTTGAAACTTGATCTTGAGTCTTAGCTGATTTTGCTGTGGACTTCGATCTGAATCTTGATGCTCGCAAGTTGTAGGTGTTCACTTCATCTTGCAGCACTAGGTCAAAAATACGATCAGCGGAGCTTGTGACTTCAATCAAGTTTTGAGCAATCTGTACCCTTACTCGCTTCGCATTTGAGTTCATTTCTTATTTTCTTTATTCTGGATGAAGACTTATTCCATTGGTCATCTCGCGCCCTGTGTCTTGGGATCGACCTGCGTAAGATATCAAAACAAACAAACTGACGAAATTTTCTGGCCTAGTTTTTACTAGGAAAATTTCGTGAGTTAGCTGTGACACATATCTAAGAAATCAAATTAGGATTGTGTAGGGGGATCCTCAGTTTCTAACTGAGATTTGGAAAGAAAAAGCTCCTCATTTTTTGGGCCGGGAGATTCTTAGTTTTGGGCCGGGATTTGGAAAGAAAAAGCTCCTTGGTTTTTTGGCCGGGGGATCCTCGGTCTTTTTGCCGGGATTTGGAAAGAAAAAGCTCCTCGGTTTTATGGTAGGAGATCCTCAGTTTTTTGGCCGGTATTTGGAAAGAAAAAGCTCTTCGATTTTTTGGCCGGGAGATCCTCGGTTTTTTGGCCGGGATTTGAAAAGAAAAAGGCTCCTTGGGTTTTTTGACCGGGATTTTGAAAGAAAAAGCTCCTCGGTTTTTGGCCGGGAGATCCTCGATTTTTCGGATGGGATTTGGAAAAAAAAGCTTCTCGGTTTTTTGGCCAGGATATCCTCGGATTTTGGCCGGGATTTGGAAAGAAAAAGCTCCTCGGTTTTTTGGCCGGGATTTTGAAAGAAAAAGCTCATCGGTTTTTTGGCCGGGAGATCCTCGATTTTTTGGCCGGGATTTGGAAAGAAAAAGCTCCTCGATTTTTTTGGCCGGGAGATCCGCGATATTTTGGCCGTGATTTGGAAAGAAAAAGCTCCTCTATTTTTTGGCCGGGAGATCCTCGGTTTTTGGCCGGGATTTGGAAAGAAAAAGCTCCTCGGTTTTTTGGCCGGGAGATTCTCGGTTTTTTGGCTGGGATTTGGAAAGAAAAAAGATCCTCTGCTACTATGATTTGTTTTTCTTTTGGGGTTTCATTTTTATTTCTTTTCTCCTTCTTCTTTTCTTTTTTGTTTTTATATTTTCCTTTTTAGTAAAGCGCATGAAAGAAATTTGGGAAACTTCCTTTTTGGTCGTCTTCCTGCTGCAAAGCTGTTTCAGCGCTTGGGCGTATCATCTCTGAATAGGACCTGTTTTCAACAAAGAACAATTGGTTAGTTTGAAACGGTGGTGGGTTTCGTGGCCTTGATCATCCCAATTGCTTGATCTCGGCCCCTTTGCCATTGAGAACTTTGCTGCTTGTTGGCCTTGAGGTTGAATCTCTTTTCAAGCCGACTAGGTTCAACTCCCAGGATTTCATTATGACTCGCCCGTGTGGGCTCTGGCTTTTTCACTTTATTCTGCCCTTTCCTTTGATTTCTTTATTTTCCAATGTCTTTACTTTGAAACTATCAACCACTATGGTCCGTCGGGATTGGCCTGACGCACTCGCTGAGGCTGGGCATTTTCTATGACTCTGACCTGGCGGAGCCCTGTGAAGCCGGTCCTGCCACCTTTTCTTTGTAATAGTTACGGAATCAAAGTTAAACCGAAAGGGATTCAAAGAAAAGTATGCAAAAGGCAAGCATATGAGTTTAAATAGAAGCGTCCCTTTCGAGGGAAAAGAAGGACTTATCTTGGGTGCATGCTGGCTTCAAATGAACATGACATGCTTCTTGGACTGGACGCCTGACCCACACAAACTTTCCAACTTCTCGTGAACCCATTGATCTGCATTTTAAAACCAGGGAACCTTGTCAGGACTCTTTTAGTGACGAGATGTCTTCTTTTCGGCCGACAGCGCCCTTTGTGGATTTTTGCCAATCGACCTCTCTCATTTCTCTTCTCACCATCGCCCGATAGTGCTCTTTGCAAGTTTTCACTAAGCAGACTCTCTCATTTTCATTTTCTCTACTCACCGTCGCCTTATGGTGCCCGAAGGTTTTCACCGACAAGACTCTCTCATTTTATTTCTCTCACCTTGAATTATATCAGATTCCAACAATGATATTTTTCACTTCTCGGCCTTTGTCAATTGATCGGAAGGATCGGACAAGGTTTTTGGGTAAAAAGGATTTTCAGCGGAATTACAACTTTGGAATAGTTTCGGCGGATTAATAGCCGGACCAACATATCATCTGCCCCAGTTTCGATTTTTGGTGGAAATTGAGATTTATGTTTTGGTGTGACTGAACCTCAGGAAGAGGCTGCCTGCGTATCCTTTCGGAATCAAGTCAAACGAAGTTCAGAAAAATAATTTTTGTTTTTGTTTTTGTTTTTGTTTTTTTTTGTTTTGTTTTTTATTTTCTTTTGTACTTTGGGTTCCAAAGAGGGTAGCCAGAGAAACGAAACCGGCTCAAAGGGTTTACAAAGGACTGATAGTGTTTGGGGTAGCAGGAAGGAAAGACTTCGTCATCTCAATTACACAAACGCCATCGCCGCAGGAGGTCTAGACGTAGTACCTTTTTACTGCATCTGCATTGACTGCTGTTTCAGGATCATTTCCTTCATTGTCTCATAGATACAATGCTCTTTTTGGCAAAATCTTCCGGATTATGTATGGACCTTACTAATTGGGAGCAAACTTTCCTTTTGCTTCCCGGTGATGAGGGAGAATGCACCTGAGCACGAGCTGTTCCACTTAAAAATTCCTGGGATATACTTTCTTGTTATAGGCGCGGGCTATTCTTTGTTGGTACAACTGCCCGTGGAAAACTGCGGTCATCCGTTTTTCATCTATTAATGACAGCTGTTCTAGCCGGGTTTTGATCCATTCGCTGTCCTCAATTTTTGCTTCAACGATTATGCGAAGCGAAGGGATTTCTACTTCTGCCGGTATGACTGCTTCAGTTCCGTAAACCAATAAGTACGGAGTTGCTCCGATTGATGTACGCACTATGGTGCGATACTCGAGTAATGCAAAAGGCAGATTTTCATGCCATTGCCTGGATCTTTGAATCATCTTTCTCAAAATCTTCTTGATGTTCTTATTGGCTGCTTCAACGACACCATTGGCTTTTGGCCGATAAGGAGTAGAGTTTCTATGTGTTATCTCAAATTGTTCACATACCTCTCCCATCAGATGACTATTCAGGTTTGCAGTATTGTCGGTAATGATAGTTGCAGGAATGCCGAAGCGGCAAATGAGATTGGAGTGCACAAAGTCTACCACAACTTTCTTGGTGACCGACTTGAGAGTGATGGCCTCAACCCATTTTGTGAAGTAATCGATTGCAACCAATATGAATCTATGCCCATTTGAAGCTTTCGACTCGATCGGCCCAATGACGTCCATACCACAGGCAACAAACGGCTAAGGTGCTAACATCGGATGAAGCTCTGTTGGAGGTGCATGGATCAAATCACCGTGCACCTGGCATTGATGGCATTTTCGAACAAAACTAAAGCAGTCCTTCTCCATGGTTATTCAATAATATCCCGCTCGCAGGATTTTCTTTGCTAAAACATATCCATTCATATGAGGTCCGCACACCCCTGCGTGCACTTCATGTATAATTCTTCCAGCTTCCTCGGCATCAACACATCTTAGCAAGTTGAGGGGGTCCTTTTATACAAAACGTCACCGCTTAAGAAGAAACCACTCGCATGTCGTCTAATGGTTTTCTTCTAATCTCCAGTGGCTCGCTCGGGGTATTCTTGTGTTTTGAGAAATCTTTTGATATCATAATACTAGGGCTGAATGTTGGGTTCCACCTCGATCGCAATACAATAACCGTGTCTTTCTTTGATTTGAATTTCCAGGGGATCACTATGGGCATTGCCTGGGTAAGGCAGCATTGAAGCTAAAGTGGCGAGTGCATTAGCTAGTTCATTGTGACATCGAGGAATGTACCTGAACTCTAATGACTTGAAGTGTTTGGTGAGATCTTCCACATGTTGCCGATATGGAATGAGCTTAACATCCCGAGTCTCCCACTCTCCTTGTGCCTGCCGGATAATCAAATCGGAGTCCCCCATGATCAATAAATCTTCAACATCTTGGTCAATGGCCATATTCATGCCCATGATGCAGGCTTCATATGCAGTTGTGTTGTTTGTGCAGAAGAATCGGAGCCTGGCTGTAGTTGGATAGTGCTGACCATTGGGTGATATCAAGATTGCCCCAATGCCTACACCTTTTGCGTTTAATGCTCCGTCAAAGAACATTTTCCAGGCACGAGTGTCTTCGGAGATTGCTTCTACTGAATTAACTTCTTTTTCTGGGAAGTATGTGCTCAACGGTTGGTATTCCTCGTCAACCGGGTTTTCCGCTAAATGATTTGCCAACGCCTGGGCTTTCATTGCCGTGCGAGTGACATAGACTATGTCAAATTCAGTGAGCAAGATTTGCCATTTTTCCAGTCTCCCAGTGGGCATCGGTTTCTGAAATATGTATTTCAAATGATCCAACCTGATGATGAGGTAGGTAGTGTGGGCTTGAAGATAATGTCTCAATTTCTGAGCGACCCACATCAGAGCACATCATGTTCTCTCCAACAAAGTATATTTGGCCTCGTAGCTGGTGAACTTCTTACTCAGATAGTAGATCATCTCCTCTTTCTTGTCGGTTGTATCGTGTTGCTCCAGAACGCAACCAAAAGAATTTTCTAACATCGTCAGATACAAGAAAAGAGGTCGCCCTGGCTCAGGTGGGACCAACACCGGAGGGTTTGACAGATATTCCTTGATCTTGTCGAAGGCCTCTTGACATTCAGTTGACCATTTGATTGCTGCATCTTACTTCAACAGTTTGAATATGGGCTCATACATGGTAGTCAGTTGAGCAACGAACCGACTAATATAGTTTAACCTGCCCAATAAACTCATCACGTCTTTCTTAGTTCTCGGAGGAGGCAGATCGCGAATGGCCTTTATCTTCGTTGGATCTAACTCAATACCTCTCCTAATGACTATTAAACCCAGTAGTTTGCCTGATGGGACTCCGAAGGCACATTTGGCCGGATTCAGCTTCAAATCATACTTGCGGAGCCGTTCAAAGAACTTTCTCAAATCTCGAATGTGGTCACTCTGAGTTCTGGATTTGATGATTATGTCATCCACATACACCTCTATCTCTTGGTGCATCATGTTATGGAAAATGGCAGTCATGGCTCTCATATAGGTTTCCCCGGCATTCTTTAGACCAAATGGCATGACCCGATAGTAGTAGGTACCCCAGGGCATAGTGAAAGCTATCTTCTCATCATCTTCTTCATCCATCAACACCTGGTGATATCCCGCGTAACAACCCACGAAGGACTGTATTTCATGTTTGGCGCAGTTATCAACAAGGATGTAGATATTGGGCAACGGAAAATTATCTTTGGGGCTCGCCCTATTCAAATCTCAGTAATCCACACACACCCGGGTTTTCCCGTATTTCTTTGCCACTCGAACCACATTGGCTAGCCATGTAGTATATCGGACCACTCGGATTACCCCCACCTTTAGTTGTTTTGTGATTTCTTCTTTAATCTTGTCGTTGATATCAATTTTAAACTTTCTTTGCTTTTGCTGCACTGGAGGACAATCGGGGTAAATTGGCAGTTTGTGCACCACTAGATCCACACTCAGTCCTGGCATGTCATCATACGACTAAGCAAACACATCTTTAAACTCAAACAAGAGTTGGATTATTGCATCTCGTGTTTTCTCATCTGTGTGAATGCTTATTTTGGTTTCCTTATTTCTTCGGTAGTTCCCAAATTAACCGGTTTAGTGTCATTCAGATTTGGCTTAGGTTTGTTATCAAATTGTTCCAATTCTCGGTTTATTTCCCTAAAAGCCTCTTTTTCATCATATTCCAGTTCTTGATTCATTATTTCATTGTTAGACAGCGTGTTTGAGTCTGGGCTTGAAGTTCGAAAGCATGTCATGTTATTTAAAGCCGCATTATTATAACTGAAAAGAAAAGATAAAAGGGAAAAATAACAAAAATCAGAAAGAATAAAGAGAAAATGGACGATGAAATATTGATTTCATTTCTTTGAATTTGGAAAGATAATAGGGTTTACATTTAAGAATTACATTCGAGTTACACCCTGAAACAACTCGGGATGCAGAAAAGGTGACAAGGCTAGTCTACCGGGACTCCCGCCTGATCGGGAATGGCGTAGCCTTCCAATTTTGGAGTTTGGCATTTGGTCCCATGTAGAGCACCTCAGCAGTGCTAGTCCCTTCCCCCGGCTGGACCATGTTGGTTTTATAAAGCATTTGCCTCATAGCTCCACGAATATCTTCTATTTCATCAGCCGTGAACACCTTATCATCTTCTTCTTCCCCATACTTAGGCTTGACAAAGGTCTTATACAGATGTGGCAATGGTTGCGGCAGAACCCATCTTTCTTTCTTTGTTTCGTCGGCCCATTTCTTATCATCTGGGGTAGGGTGGAAGCCTATCCTAAAATACTTTTTTGTTGCGGGTAGCGTTACCAGTTCGGATATTCCTTGCAAAGCTTTTCCCAACCCTTTTCCTGGTTTGAAACCATGTCTAATCATTTCTTTGGCTATCATGATCGAAGCATTAGATAAGAAAGGCTGGGGGCATGGATGTCCTTCCTCATACTGATCAGCTACCACAATTTCAAAGGCTTGATAGACAATATGCTCATTTCCCTCCCTCGCCTCCAGGAAGGGGATAGATGGGTCACGATATATGGAATGCTCACCTTCCCCATGGACCACGATCTCCTGATATTCATTCTCAAATTTCACCATCTGGTGGAGGGTAGAAGGCACAACTCCTGCAGCATGGATCCAAGGCCTTCCCAGAAGAAAATTGTAAGACGTATCCATGTCTAAAACCTAGAAAGTCACCTCGAAATCCACCGGGCCTATGGTCAGTATCAAATCAACTTTGCCGATTGTATCTTTTTTAACAGCCTTGAAATCTCTCACGCAAACATTATTTGGACGAATCCTTCCCGTCTCTATCTCCATTCCTTGCAAAGTTGAGAGTGGGCAGATGTCGACCCCCGAGCCTCCGTCCACCATGACCTACTTAACGTAGTAACCTTCACATTTGACAGTGAAGTGCAAAGGCTTTATTGTGGGTATCTCCTTTTGGAGGCAAATCACTTTTACTGAAGGAGAGTTGGTTGACGACGAAGAATCTCTTTGCCATCCTTTCAAGTTGTTCAACCAAAGTCTCGATTGGCACATATGTTTCGTTCAGAGTTTTCATAAGGATCTTCTGATGTTCGGCAGATTTCCTCACCAGTAACAATAGTGACACTTGCTCAGGACACTTCCTCAATTGGTCTATTGTTTCATAATCTGGCATTTTCATTTTTTGAAAGAAGGCCTCTACTTCTTCAGCACTCACCGGCTTCTTAAATGGGAAATGCTTTCGTGTGGCGCTGTTTACCTCTTGTATATTTGAATATTTTTCGATAGGGACTGTTCCTGAAAGTTCTCCCAAAATTTCTTTGAATGTGACCACTGTTTGTTGGTAGTTCCATGGCACTACAGAGGGGTCGGTCATTGGCTTTTGTGGTGCGTGTCCAATAACCACTAGCTGGTTCGGCCGAGATGGCTTAATTGTCCCTCGTACCACATATGCCCCTTTTGGCACATACATCTGTGTCCCATTCTTTATTTCAAACTTCCTTGGAGTGCTCACAACTAGTGGTTTCTCTTAGTGGCCTCGAGGAACATATAGAACCCCGTGTTTAGGGGGTACGGGCTCTGCTTTTGTCTTAGTTTTCCATTCAGGCACAATTTTGACAGCTTTATTCTTCTTCTCGCCTTTTTCCTACTTTGGGGCTGCCCTGGGCTTTCTTTCGGCATCGACAATAGCAATTATGGCTTTCACGTCCGGATTAAATTCATGGTCTTCACATATCATACCGATTACCGGCCTGTTGTTGTGAGCGGGAAAAGGGTTATTGGTGACATTCAGGGCCTCTTCATCCCTCAGCACTATTTTCCCTTGTTCGATCAAATCCTTGATAGCTTTCTTCAATGTCCAGCAGTTGTCAGTACTGTGCCCTTCAGCTCCTGAATGATAGGCACAATGGACACCCCGTTAATAGGCTGGAGATTTCGGGTTCAGGCTGTTTTGGGGGATAGGTTATAGTAGGTTCATCTGGACGAGCTTCGGGAACAAGCTGTAGTAGGGTTCACCAATTGGTCTAAAATTTGGTCGTCTAGGAGGTTCCCAAGGACGGAAATTATTTTGTGGTGGTCGGGGATTATATTGGTTTTGGTAAGGAGGCTAGTTTCTTTAGAATGGGGGTGGGTTTCGATTAGCCTGTGGTTGCGGTCGGCCGAAAGGTTGAGCATTCATTACCGCATAAAGTGTAGGAGCATAAGTCATGTCTGTGTGAGGGTAATAGTGCTGAGGGGCTCTTTCAGAGAACATCGGTCTAGGAGCCCGGTACCTTCTTCCTCCCGACGCTGCCATCACTGTTTCTTCTTTCTTCTTGCCTTTTACCATTCCTCCAGACCCGCCTTGAATGGCTTGGGAGGTTGCTCTTATGGCTGATTGGCTCAAGATTCTGCATGTTTTCAGCCCATTTTCCACCATTTCTCTAATTTTTATGGCCTCTGCGAAAGGCTTACCCACGGCGGACATCATATTTTGAAAATAATCTGCTTCCTGGGCCTGCAGGAAAACATTGACCATATCCACTTCATCCATTGAAGGCTTCAACCTTGACGCCTGTTTGCGCCACTTAATTGCATACTCGCGAAAACTTTCTGAAGGCTTTTTTTGTACATTTGCCAGGTAGTTTTTGTCTGGCGCAATGTCTATATTGTACTAAAATTGTCGAACAAAGTCTCGGGCCAGATCATCCCATATGTGCCAACGTGAGACATCCTGATCCATATACCACTCTGAAGTGATACCAATCGAGATTTTCCCGAAATATGCCATCAATAGTTCTTCTTTGCCATCGTCACCCCGTAACTGATTACAATACTTTTTCAGGTGGGCAATGGGGTCACCGTGCCCGTTGTACTTTTCAAATTTTGGCATTTTGAACCTTGACGGCAGGTGTACATGTGGGAACATACATAGGTCTGTATAGGAGACACTCTTTTGCCCGCTCAAGCCTTGCATGTTCTTTAAGATTTGCTCGAGGCTTCTCATTCTCTTTTCCATCTCATCCTGCTCTAGGGCCTTAGGGGTCTTGTCCTGCCCTGGCGTAAGCACATATGGTGGCTGAGAGTATGTGTGTAGAGGATAATGAAGAGGGTCAGCCTGAAAGACAGGATTTTGGAATGTGAAGACCGAGGGGTCAAAAGCATTCTTCGGTAGTGATGGTTGGGTTCTTGCAGAGGATGGTGGAGCTGTGAAGATGTTGGGAGCAATCCCAGACGAGAACACTTGGGGGTGAGCCTCAGAGGGTGTTCCAAAGAAGTTTGCAGTCATAGTGGGTCGCCCAGAGGAATATTTGGGCGGCTGATAGGGACAGTGGTAACCCCTCCAGATCTAGGGAATAACTCCGGGAATCCGGGGATAGTGCCTGCAGATTCATTTCTATTATTCCAAGCATCCCACATTTCCATCAATCGCAGGCGCAACATCCGATTTTCTTCAGCTGTAATGGATTCAGAGGCCGGGATCCCAGAGATTGGGCTGTCTTTGGGTATGGGGATTGCAGGCAGATTCATTTCAGATGACATTTCTGTATTTCCTTTGGATTTGGTGAAGTATCGATGCGAGGCCAGCTTACCACAAACCAACCACCATTTCTAAAAAGCTCAGCTGGAGTGACAACAACGGTTATTATGAAACAAATAAAAGATAGGTAACTGCACATTGGTATGTGATGCACCTACACAATTAAATGAATATCTACGTGTTTGCTTCGGTTGCACGCGTCATCCCGACTTTTCATTTTATTCTTTTTCTCTTTTCTTTCTCTTTTTTTTTTGTTTTCTCTCATTTTCTTTTCCTTCTTTTCCATTTTCTGCTTTTTCTTTTCTTTGGCCATGGTTTTTTCTTGATGCCTTATTTTCTTCCTTTGTGTCTCTTTTTCTGGTTTTCCCCTTATTTATTTCCCTTGTTACGGTTGAATCCTATGTAGATTGCCTACGTATCATGACCCTGCATGAATCAGACCAAGCATAGTTCGAAAAAATAAATGCAAAAATAGAAGCAACAATGTTTTTTTTTTGGAACTTTCGATTTTACTGATAGCAAATACTTTGATTACAAGGACTCAAGACTGACGCGTTAAGACAACTAACAGACTCTAAATAAGAAGAAGAGCTACAAACTCCACCATCAACTATGCTACTTCAAAACGAAAATACAAAATGACTCGAAAAGAAAATACAGACTCAGACAACTGACAGACTCTAGTAAAAGGAAATACAGACTCAAATGATAATCATGAATACATTAAAGCCCCTGGTGCACACGGGACATCGTTCGGTCTTGCCGCGGATTTATATGCCAGTTCCCCTTGAAGTCTGTCCAGGTCCCTCATTATCGTCTTCACAAATATCATCACCGATGCAAAGAAGGTGGTGCGAGTCATGTTTTCGCACATTTGTCATTTCCTGGTAATATGGTGAGCAATAGCCAGGATTCTCTCTCTAATGATGCCCTTTTCCTGAAGCAACCGCCCTATCTGTTGGGCCCTGGCCTCCAAAGTCTACTGATTTTGTTCCTGGAGTTGTTGCAAGTCCATTTCTAGTTCTGCTAATGTTGTGTAGCAATGCTCTCTTTCAACCTTGAATTCCTTTGCCTGTTTGATCATTTAATTCTTTGTGGAGATGATCTTTGCCCTTAATTTTGTGACCTCATTATCGTATTCTTCTTTCAAGTTTTTAACCATGTAAGCTCGCTCTTCCGCATTTCTAACCAATTGTTTTCGAGCCCCAACTAATTCTCTCTCCGCTTTGTTGAGGTCAAAATTGTAGTCATTCACTTTTTGGCTTAGGTTTTCTATAAGCTTTGCATATTTGGCACTCCTAACAGGATTTTTAGCCGCTATTTTCATCTTTTGGATTTGGGCTCGTAAGGCTTCATTCTCTTTGGCCAATTTCTTTTTCTCGCCCTCGTCCGCCACAACTTGCACGCTATTTTCGAACTTAAGGTCTTGGACACGCTTTTCCAATTCTCCTATTTTGGCTCTGTATTTATTTTCTTTTGCTAACAAAGCCCACTGTTCTTGCGATGATTAAGCAA
Organism: Nicotiana glauca; assembly: GCA_026770625.1. Taxonomy (NCBI): domain Eukaryota; kingdom Viridiplantae; phylum Streptophyta; class Magnoliopsida; order Solanales; family Solanaceae; genus Nicotiana; species Nicotiana glauca. The sequence continues at coordinate 41,577 of MU715088.1, forward strand.
ACTCCTGGAGGTGAGGCCTTTTGGCTGGCCTCCCAAAAGCAACTTCCCTTCTATACCAAGCGTGATAATCAGGTGACACTTCTCCTTTAGCTCGATCTCGGACAAAAGTATTCGCCGCCAAGTATTGACATTCGCTCCAGACCTGGCGAACCTTTGCTTCAGGAAATTGGCCATCGGGACCAATCTCAACAACTTGCATACTAAGGTTGTCGTCCTTCGGAACTTTCTGGCATCTCCCGAGTTGCCTCAAAACCCGGTACGAGGCATAAGGCTGAATGCTTCTGAGACCCATCAAAAGGAAATACGGCCTTGCTGCAGGCATATATATGATTTCATCAATAGGCAACCATCCAAAAGTCTACTCTATTTGACTGGCAGTGAGGGACCGAAAGTACGTTGTCCAGCCCGTGAATCCTTCAGGCAAGTTGACCTCCTCAATCCTCGTATAAAACTCCTTTATGCAGGTTTTCTCGGTGGACCCATAACTTAGGAACTGAGGATGATGGCACAGGTGTTCGGTCATCCACATTTGCAATAGTAGATTGCACCCCTCGAAGAAGTCTCCTCCGGCTTTGTAGGCTGTAAGGGCACGGAAGATTTCGGCTAATATCATAGGTGCAAGAGTGATTTTGGCTTGAGTCATTAAAGTGCTGACGACCCCTGCGATTTTTATGTCGATGTTACCATCCTTCCTTGGGAAGACCAAAAGCCCCAAAAAGACCATCATGAAAGCGAAACGTCTATGTTCCTCCCATTTTTAGCGGTTTCCTTTGCTACATATCTTGCTTTACAAGTTATTGAACCCTCCTACGTGGCTATATCTGTGGTATATGAAGTGTGGGGTGCAAAAGCCGTTGGATAAATCCTTGTTGTGAACCATCCTGATTATCTTGAGAGAGTCTAAGAATATGTGTATAGCTACGGTCCTCGGGGCACCCAGGTACTTGTGCCTTAAAGGAGTCTCGGTATTTCCTATGTACCCAGCTATTTCCTCTAGAGTCGGAGTGAGCTCAAAGTCCGAGAAATGGAACACATTGTGTGTCGGGTCCCAACATGTGACCAAAGCTCTGATGATGTCCACAATCTCCAATAAACCGGTAAGCCCTTTCAAATATTTGTTGACCTCGCTCTGTCCTTCTTTGCCTAGATCGTTCCACCATAAACGCAACTCCAAAGGGATTACATTCATGATTGAGAAAGGTTCATTTTGAATCGTGCCCATCCTGCACATTTATTAAGGTGGTTTAATCACTTATTTTGATCCTAAAAAAAGACACTATTTGTCCAGCTTTCTAAATTAAAACAAACGGCCAGTTTTGCGGATACGGCTTTTCAGCATTTCGAGTGAAGATTTCAAGGCTGTGCCCGCTAACCGTTGAGAAATGACACAGGGTGGCTGTTCTTGCAAAGACAGCCTTCCGGCGCCCCTTTAGGGACATTCGGCTTGTTTTATACAAGAATAGCATCGCCCGACTTATTTATGACAAAACTAAAATTTTGGTATTTTTGTATATTCTTTGCAAAAGGGTGGTTGGACCCGATGAGGGTTGCCTACATATCTCACATCCGGTGAGAATCAAACCAGCGTAGTTCGGGAAGATTTGCCAAAATCAAAACTATTTTGAACAATAATTTTCTTTCTATTTTCAAATATTTTTCTCTTTTTGTTTTTTTTTGATTTTTCATTTTTTCAAAAATCAAGCAGCATTTCGATACTATTTGGGCATTGTTTTTTTTTTTTTGGTTACCCTCACTTAGTCCTAACACTGCTATTTTTTATAATTTTTTACTCATTAAACCGGTCAACATGCATAGCCGAGCAAATAAATGTGCAAGTAGCACGTAAGATGCATGAGGATGGTCAATTAATTTCGGGTCACCTGTCCTAGACGGACCCAACCCCTATGTTGAGTCCCCTAAGTCAAATGCACATGATGCAAACAAACGTCCTATTAGGGATTCGGCATGAGGTTGAGTTATTCTAGGTTCAAAACCTGGGTATATGTTCTAGACTTTGTACCCAAGCGGACAACTCGAGTCGATGAGGGGGCTATGTACCGGGAACCAAAAGGCCATCCGGCTTAGTAACTTGTCCGGACTCTTTCTTATTATAAGGTATGACACTAACAGAATAGGGAGTCTCAACCAGTAAGCACATCCCCAGGGATGAGAAGAGAAGGGTTTCGTAACAATTTTATATATATACAATTTAGATAATATCAAAACGGTAAAGCATTTCGCACATTCGGCATGAAACATGTAGGAAAATCAGACAAAGCCAAATATAATAATTATACTAAGGTCGAATTCTTGAACCCTGAATCGAAATTCTGTGTTAGTTTCCCCAGCAGAGTCGCCAGAGCTGTCACACCTCCTTTTTACACACCTACCCTGAAGGCTAAATGTATAAGGGAGTTTTTCCAATTAAAGTGACATTATTCGAAATGAGATTATTTATTGATTTTTAGAGTCGCCACTTGGGATAGGCTTGGCTTTTGGTGTCCCAAGTCACCGGTTTGACTTGAATCCCAAATCGAGGAAAAGTTCGACTTCCTAGTTGGAGTCTGTGAACCAGAAATTCTGAATAAGGAATTCTGTTGACCCAAGGGAAGGTGTTAGGCACCCCCGGATCCCGTGGTTCTAGCACGGTCGCTTAAATTATTATAATTGGCTAAAAATGTGATTTTAATACATGTTTTAACTTATGTACTTTTTAAATTTTAAATCGCTTTTATTATTATTTTTAAAGAGAATTGTAACGTCGTGAAAATGCGTCTCGAACCCCGTCACATAAATGCACCCGCGGTTTTTGACGCATTTCGACTTCGTTGAGATTTGGATTTGGGTCACATAAATGTGCACCCGAGTTAAGGAAGGTAATATTATTTAAGTAACGGACCTAAAGCAACTAGCATATTATTCACTTTGTGGGAGGCCATAAAATTTGCTAAATAGCACGTCCCGAATTTTAAAGTTGAGTTAAAACCAATTAAAGCGAGGGCCACGCAATTTGTGATTTTATATAGCGGGGCTCATCTCGTTTTATTATTTTTTTTGAAAGCAAACCTAAAAGAAAATATGATTCTCTATTCTTATTTGTCTCTAATAATAAAAGAAGAAGCCTTAATTATTTATTATTGTTTAAGACTACTATATTTAGGGTCTATGAGTCCATACAAATTTAAGTCTTCAACTAGCTTGGGCCTTTAAACACAGCCTGTTTAAAACTCCGAGTTCGTAGCATACGTGCAGATGGGCTAGTCACAGGCTTGGGCCGCCTGTTAGAGCACTAAAGGCCCAAATTGCCTGTGATGGCTGATCAGATAAGGCCCTGATTTAGTTGGGCCAAATACTTAGTAGAGTCGTCCCAAACCATTTTACTTTCTAAATTCCAATTCCAGCTCATCCTATCCATTTGTATATATCTACAGGTGAATTCTTAAGTATCACTGAAGGTGAGAAACCAACTGATCGTACGAATTTAACAACAGTAATGGCAAATCAATTTCAGGATCTCATTTAACACTATATATGAATATATATATATATGAATAGGTTCAGGTATGGATTCAAAGCAAGCCAACTATTTTGGCCACTCAAATTAACACTACTCAACAACATTTAATCACTCAAATGACTTTGTGACCTTGCTTGAATTACTGAAGTAAACAGAAAAACTATTTTTAAATGTATATCTACATCTACCAAACTCAATCAGGTGTTCAGCTTATGAGCCAAACCTATAAAGTAATAATCATGCAATTTAGTTTTAAAAATTCATACACAGTATTCAGCTACTAAGAAATTGATCTACAGCTGATTCTAAACATCACAACAATACAGAAAACAGTCTGGTCCAGTCTGAATTATACAGTCCAGTTAACACAACTATAAATATCTAACCAAGTAGTAGTCGAGCTATCTAGAATTAATAAGATTTTTAAATTACAATTCCAGGGCATAAAATAAACTTCAACTGTATTTCATGTTCAACAGGCGAAGTTGCATCAACACAGGCTGAGAGTGTGTAACTGGAGAATAGAATATAAGCAAGTGAGGATTCACAGCTAAAAATCAGAGAATCAGCAACAACAGTAAGCAGAACCCAACAAATAGAACCAACAACTCAGGAAAAGTTTCAAAATCCAGCAGTTGCTCAATCAACACAACAATCCAGGAAGAATTTAGAACAAAACCAGTGGTAGATCAACACAGCAACAATTATACCAATGCAACACCCCACAACCAAGCTCGAATACACTGCAGAAATGCAACACTCGACTACCAGACCAAAATGACTTGATTGAACCACCAAAACGACTCATAATCAAATCAAAACACTTTTGAAACTTCCAATTACCAAAAAACTGGGCTATGGAAGAGCAGATCAGTTACAACACTTGAAACTAGCTAAGAACTTAGATGAACAGTATTTTTTTTTTTGGATTTTTGAAGGTTTACTATTGTTTTTGGGTTTTTGAATATTTGAATTTCAAAATCAGATCAGGAAATTAGAGGGAGAGTTTTAGAGGGGAAGTTTTTTGGAGCTCTAAACTTTGGGAATTTTTCAGAAGGTTTAAAACTTGTAAAAGAAGGCATTAGAGGTGCCTTTCATATGCAAGGAATGGGGCAGAATATTCTGGAAGCATTTTCCTATTTTCCCGCTTTTTATATTTCAAAATTTGGCTATTAGACCCTAATTTTATGAACTTGTTACCAAGTTACTGCATTAAAATGCAGAAAACTTACACTAAGGCCCCCTTCTAGAAGGCCCTTAGCTATGAAATTCCTATGCTACCCTTGTTTGGGTCTTGAAATTACTATCCTTAACAAACTGGGCCATTTTTAATGCCCAAAATACCCTTGAAGTCCCCTTGAAATTACTAACCTAACCCACCCCTTTACCTTAGTTAAGGTTTTAACTATAGTTAGTCCTAATGAGCCTAAATCAGCTATAACCAATCAATAAAGCTAAAATTAACTCAAATTAATATGCAATTTTGAACTAATAGGCAGTGAACTATTAACAAATGAAATCCCAGTAAACTATCATTCAATAACCTATAAATAACTATCAAACAATCAAAAATTCAGTAAGTAATGAATAATTTATCAACTTTAAAACTACTATCAGTAAGTATAGAAGAAGAATAACAAAACAAAATTTAAACGATAAAACCACCAATACTAATTACTACCAAAACGGGTATAAGGAACAAATGAAAATTATATTTAAATTAACTAAAGAAGTAGGAGAAACTTACCCATGCAAGGCTGGAAAGGAGATTGAAGAATCGATTCGAGCCCCGGAATAATGTTAATCGTTTGTTCTACTCAAAGAACAAACGAAAAACTTTATTTAAAGGCTCTAATCCAATACCTGACTCGAAAAAACCAGGCAACACCGAGCAAAAGTGCACTCCTAGGGTTCTGCCGGATTATTGATTCAAGATTCGAGGTGTTTGGTTGATGTTTGAAGGGAAGTGATGCTAGATATGTAAAGAGAAGGAGGTGAGGAACTAGGGTTTAAATTTAGGGTTATTTGGATGATTTTGTATTTTGTCGGGAAAACTTCGATCTAAAATTTGAAGTGTTTGGCTGGGATTTGGGAGAAACGGTTTTGGGGGTCGGAAAGAGGAGGAAGAGAGAACTAAAGGGTGTAATTTTGGGGGTGATTTGGAGCATCATCGCCGGTAGAGGCGATTTCCGGCCGGTTGCGGATGGCGGGGACACGGCGGGGTAATGGTTGTGTTACACTGGCGGGTGGAGATGGGGCGGGGGTATGAGGAAGGTAAAGAGTGTCTAGGGTTAATGGGTTTTTTAAGACACTTTTATTAAAACATTAGCATCAACGTGAGCCGTTGGATGAGGGTGATGGACGGTCGAGATTACTCGACGCCAAAACGGCGTCGTTTTGATAACCTGGGGGATGGGCCGGGTGGGGCGGGTGAGTTCTTGGGCTCAGATTAAATACTGGCCCAGTTATCCCTTTACTTGGTTTCTTTTGTTTTTCCTTCTTTTATTTATTTGTGTATTTTACTTATATATATACATATAATTTTTTTTTTGTTGAATTTTCTAATTTTATTGTGTAAAATAAAATACCCAAATTAAATCTAAGATGATACTAATTAACTAACTTCTAATTGAAGAGGAAACTAAATCCAAAAAATGTAAAAATGTAAAATTAAAAATTGTAAAAATCCTTTTTGTTATGTTTTCTTGTTTTAGTAATATTAATCGACTAAAAATATAAAAATCGAATTCTAAATGCAAATACTATTTTTGTACTTTTGTGAAATATTGGCAACTAAAATGCACACAAAAAGTGCAAACAAGGCACAAAATTGTGCAATTAATTCAAATAATAAAGAAAAATTCTAATTCTAATAAATTTATAGCAGTAAATTAAGCGTGGCAAAATCACGTGCTCACAGTAATGATTGTCAATGATGTTCTGAGGGTTTGAAACCTCGGATTGTACATCATAATACTATATTGAGGTGTGGCACATGCTCGATGATGAGCGTGGGGTCGTGTATTATTAGCGATTTGGACTTGGTCCGTCCTGATTGATGATTTTGCCGCGTATTTTATTGAAAACTATTTGTTATCATTGTTTATTGGCCTGAATGCCATATTTGGTTTTCGTGCCAACATCTTGAACCCTTCGGGCTTTTATTTGATATTTCCTCACTATTTTGACTTACTACTTGAACTCAGTCATATTAAATTCAACTATTTTACTACTCAGCAGTTTTTATTTAGTTTGAGATTTAAATAATTTTTTAAATGATGTTTCGGCTGAGAAATACTGTTTTAATATTACCCGAGGGGTTTGTTGTGATTTTTGACTGAGTAAGGCGGAGGGCCTATATTGTGAGGAGATACTGATATTGATTGGAGGCTGAGAGCCTAAGATATGTACGCCCCCAGGTGGCTTGTTTTTACGCTTGGACTGTAAGGGGCCCCTCTAGGAGTTTGCACACCCTTAGTGAGCGCGGGTACCCATTGTGATATGAGAATGAGCCCCATGGGCTGTTACTTTTGTGAGATGTTGCCCGAGGGGCGGAGGTGGTGTTACTGTGCCTGAGGGGCAAATTTTTATTTGTTTACATTATCATAATTAACTATCAATTACCCGTTTACTGGTTTAAAGAGCATTTTCTTGATTTTTACTGATTTTATTGTTCCTTAAATGATTTCACTGCTTCATTATAGAATGCCATGTGCTTTGCGTGTTTTCTTACTTTCAGTCATTATTTATATTCGTTACTCACTGAGTTGGAGTACTCACTTTACTTCCTGCACCCTGTGTGCAGATTCAAGCGTAGCTGGTTTCACTCTGGAGTGCTAATTTTCTCCAGTTCCAGGCGGGCCTTTCGGAGATTACGAGGTAGCGGTTGACGTCTGCAGCCCCCTGTCTCTACTCCTCTATCATTTCTGTTTCCTTAAAAACATTTGTAGTAGTTTACGACTTTAGCAGACTGTATTGTGGCTCATAGATACTCGTGACTTGTGACACCCCGGTGAGAGCTGTGACGGGTTGGATTTTTCCGCATTGCCAGCGATATTTCTGCTATTCCGTATTATTAAATCATGTTTAGACTATTTTGTGTTGATTAACTGTTTTAAAAGATGAATTTGGGTTAAACTGGCTGGCTTTGTCTTCACGAGAGGCGCCATTACGACTGGGTTCAGGTTTAGGGTCGTGACAGAAGAAGGCAAGCCTCGCGCCGTCGTCGTCATCGCTCGCTCGGGTTAGCTTCGGCTTCTGATTCGAATTGGATTTGGATTTGGATTCAGATTCAGTTTCGGATTTGAATTTAGTCAAATGATCAAATGATTAATTAATTTTTTTGACCAAATTTATTTGTTAATAGTAAATATTTAACAGAAATATTATTAAATATCTATTTTAATAACAGAATATTATTATTAAATCCAATGGAATATTAAACTTTTTCCGCTATCCGTTTTCAGTTTTTCGGCTGTGTAACTGAAAATTGACCTCTCTCTTCAATTTTTGGTTTATAAATTAGCTATTTATGTTATGGTATTTGTGCTATGGTCATTTTGCATAAAAAACCATTCTAAAGAGTTGCACCTCTTCAATTTTCAGCTCAACATTGGCTATAAATACAAGTCCATTCTCTCATAATTTTCATACGATTCAGTTCTCCTCCTTTCTTCTCCATACTTTTAACTTCAAAGAAAGCAACAGTAAGTGTGATTTGCTATCGAACTTTGTGTTCGCTGAAACACTAGGGATTGAAATACCACTACACCTGTGTGTAATTCATTCTATCATGGAAAAAAATAATCCATAACCTTGGGTACTATGAGGGGATTAAATTTCTTAAGGAAACACTGTGAATTCTGTGGGCTCGCATTAACTTTTGTTTGGTTTACATTTTCTGTTTATATGTTATTCTCTCTTTTTCAGAATTAGTTTATAAACACAGTTTACTAACATTAATGTCAATGGAAAGTGGGCATTCAATTAGATTAGTCTTTGTCATGCATGCATGTAGGAGTTGTCAATTCCGGAACTTGTTTTAGGTTGTATATAATACTCCCTCTGTTCACTTTTATCTGACACGTTTTGACTTTTCACGCCCATTAAGAAATAATAAATGAAGTGCATAGTTTACTATGATACCCATATTAATTGATGCATATTTTATTAGATTTGAGAAAAATGATTTGAAATGAGTAATAAATACGGTGGGTATAACAAATTTTTTTTTTGTCTTTTCTTAATATGCGTAAAGTGACGAGTAAAAATAAAATTTAGTTTTGGTATACATGTCAAGTAAAAGTGAACGGAAGGAGAAGTATATTAAAATGCTATGTTAAAGGAGGTTCCTCATCCCAAAATGTGGAAAAACCCAATGTAAAATTTCTACAAAAAATATCCACAAATTCTTTTGGAGAATTAGAGGTAGAATGTACTTAAATTCCAAATAAATTTCAATATGCCCATACATTATTTCTCCTTTGACCGAATAGACCCACAAAATATGTTCCTTCCACTCATCCTCGTTAATATAATCCAGAAAACTCGTGGCAATAAACGAATTAGCCTTTCTTCTGTGGTAGAGCAATTTATCCTTCAATATAAGATTTTCGATACAGATCCTAATTTAACCAGCTTTTAATGAACACTAGGTGGCAAACTAAAAAAACCCTCAGGCTTCCTGTGGTTATTAAATAGCGAGAAACTTGCCAAAACCCTTCGCTTTCACCTTCTTTGTCCAGTAACTCCTCATCGACCTCAAAACCAAAATAAATTGACAAGCTGAGTACTTTTCAAAAGTAATACTGTATTAATTTATGTAGGGATGTTAATGGTTCGGTTCGGACGATTATTTTATAAAATTTGTACCATATCAATTTTTCGGTTATTCTATTATGTATAATCAAAATTAGACTTTTCGAAACTGTCCCAATCTTGTCGGTTTCACTTCGATATCGGTATAGTTGGGTTAATTTTCGATATTTTTCAAATATCATGTAAAATTTACCAGTAGAAGTAAAATGCAATAACATATGTTCTTTTATAGGATTTAGCAAAATTCTCTAGACATTTTTACTACTTAAAGTGATAAATTAAAAAAACATGAAAGATGGCTAGAGTATAGATCCATCAACTATTCGACAGCAACGTAAAAGAAACTATGTAAAAGAAAAGAACATATAAATCACATGAATAGAAAGATATTAACCAAGCCGGGACTCAAGAATAATGTTTTTATTAAATATTCAAAAAGATAAATCTAAACTGTATTAAAGGAAACATATTCAGTACATTGTAGTATGTTACTTGTAATCACTATAACACTTTGTCTCTTGCAAATAAAGATACTTGAAATAACTTAGTTTAAGTATAAGTAGCATAATAGATTTTAGGAATTACTACTTTGAGTTTAATTACTTGTTGGCTTGTAACATTTTTCATAATTCCAAGGCCCAATGAAAAATTTAATGCTTTATTAGTTTTAAACTTAATATATAAATATCTTTTCCACATATAAAATTTATTCGGTACGGTTCGATATTTTTTCGGTTTATTTTTGTAAAATAAAAAACCTACCCTAATTATCGGTACGGTTATAGATTTATATAAAAATATACGGTTTCTTTAACAGAAACCTAAAAATCGGTTCGGTATGGTATGGTACGATTCAGTCGGTTTACTCGGTTTTCAAATATCCATTGACACCGCTAAATTTATGTGGTATAGTTTGAAGAATCAATTTTTTATTTTTTTATTTTTAGACATTCAATTTTTGATAAAATTAACATTTAGAAACTACGTAAAAAGTACTACTTCCTTTATTTCAATTTAGGTGTCGTGCTTTCCTTTTTAGTTTTTTGAAAAAAATAATACTTCTTGTCACACCCCTGTTTACCCCCAAAAGAATCATGTGTTATTATAAGTTTTGTGGGTTAAAGAGTTTTTCCAATTAAAGTGACAAATTTTGAAATATGGATTTGTTTTATTTATTTAGAATCGCCACTTGGAATTGATCTTTTGATGTTCCATGTCACCTTTTATTTGAATCTCTAGTCAAAGGAAGGTTTGACTCTTTTACCTATCCGATTTTATTTTTTATTATTAGAATTGATAATAATAATAATAATAATAATAATAATAATAATAATAATAATAATAATAATAATAATAATAATAATAATAGTAACAACCCGACTGGTTTGCACTTTGATCGCCAGTTCTCGGGCATGACCTGTCCCGTGTGATGTGTTGTGACTTATGTAAATCGTTGCTTTTGGTGTTCCGAGTAATCGAAATGAATTTGGAAAATCTGTTTTCAGTTTAAAGCTTAAAATTTGAAAGGCCTGATCAAGAGTTAACTTGAGTGTATATGATCTCGGATCAGAATTTTTTATGATTTGGCTAGTCCCGTTAGGTAATTTGGGACTTATGAGGGCGATCAGAATGCATTTTGGAAGTCCGTGGAAGATTTAGGCTTGAATGGGTGAAATTGAGATTTCGGCGTTTTCCGGTTGATAGGTGAGATTTTGATATAGAGGTCAGAATAAAATTTCGAGAGTTGCAACAGCTTCGTTGTGTTATTTGGAATGTGTGTGTAAAATTTCAGGTCATTCGGACGTGGTTTGGTTGGATTTTTTATCTAAAACGTATTTTGGAAGATTTTGGGATTCTTAGGCTTGAATCCTATGCAAATTTGATGTTTTAATGTTATTTTGAGTGTTCTGAAGGTTGGAACAAGTTTGAATGATATTATGGGATATGTTGGCATGTTTGGTTGAGGTCCCGAGAGCCTCGGCTGAGTTTCGGGTGGTCAATTAGACCATTTCATATTTTAGAAAGTTGCAGAACATTTCTGTTCAGTGTTGCAGGCTTTTGACTTTCGCGTTCGCGAGCAGGCCCGCGCGTTCGGGAAGGGTTAACTGGTATGGTTGATATTTTAGCCTTCGCATTCGCGAGGGAGGCTCCGTATTCGTGAAGGGCAGATTGTTTGGGCATCGCGTTCGCGGAGGCATTGTCACGTTCGCGTAGGTTTGAGAGGCTGATGCATTGCGTTTGCGATGGTAGGGTCATGTTCGCGTAAAGTTGAGAAGCTAAAGCATCATGTTCACGATGGTAGGGTCGTGTTCCCGAAGGAGAGTTTTGGTCAGCGGAATTTTTGTGCTTCGCGAACGCGAGGCTATGACCGTGTTCGCGAAAAAGGAATTTATGCCTGGGGCAGAATGTTTAAAAGATGTGTTTTGCGATTTTTGGTCTATTTTCTCCATTGTTGAGCAATTTTTGGAGCCTTTGAGAAGGATTTGAAGCGGGAATCTAAGGGAAATACTTGGAGGTAAGATTTTTGAACTCAATACTTGATTCTTGTGTTAATTCCACCTAATTAATCATGGAATTAAGCCTAATATTGAAGAAGGGCTTAGAAATTTGAAAGCAACATTTGGGATTTGAATGGTCATTTGTGGATGGATTTTGATGTTCTTGGTATGTATGAACTCGCGGGGAGATAAGAAATCCGTTGAGGTAAAATTTTTTGAATTTCGAGACGTGGGCCTGGGGGCCGGGTTTGAGCAAGTTCGGGATTTTTTATGTGAATTGGATAATTTCGAGTGGGCTTGTAAAGCCCCGGAAAATTTTTGCTAAGTAATTTAGAATTTCGAGGTGCCAAGGTACGCTAATTATTTTATTTTATATGAAAATGAGGATTAATGATATAATGGATATTAATTGGATATTGTAATAAGTGTATAAGTCTTATTATATGTGAATTGGGGTCTAAGGAGAGGCCTAAGTCTAAGCCAAGTTGGAAAATTTCATATTAGACGAAAGTTGTAAATGAGTGCGCACAAGGCGTCATTTTGGACGATCATATCTCCAGTTATATAACGAGTTGTGTGATGCACTACCTATCAAATTAAAGCCCTTTGAGTTTAGTTTTCAACGTAAAAAACCGTTCATCATTTTGAGGTGTATACAGAAAGTTATGACCATTTTCGTATCCCTTCCGTCGCCAGCGCCCTGGATAGCACCGGGCGCCGGGAATTTTCGAGCTACTGGAATCAGCGCTACAGTCAGTGCCCAACGCCACCTGTGGCGCCCGAAACAACCTACAATGCTTATTTCGGGGTTCATTCTTACCCATTTCATTTGGACGAACTTAGAGTTCTTTCACCCTATCAAGACCTTCAACTCCCCCAATCATCAAGATAAGTAATCTCCATTATCTTGGTGTGAAATTCCATCATTCCTACACTAGTATTGATGAAATCTTCTCATAAAACACATAGATTTTCAAGAAATTCCTTCAATAACTCAAAGGAGGGTTTTGCAAGAATTCTTCCAAAAGGTGAATCTTACACCTTAGACTTACATATATGGATACATTATAGGAATATGAGTATGAATTAAGTGTTAGAACTCTTGGTGTGGTGATTGGAAGCCATAAGTTTCCTATATAAATACATAATTATGGTAGAGATTGAAAGGGTCATTATTTGATGTGAATTGTTGGTTGAATATGAATGGATGATCATATATATGTTGTTGGAAGTTTTAAATTGGTTAGGAATGATGGTGGAATAAATTGTTAGTTAAATGTGACAGATGGATAATCTAATACTATGGATATGAGCTGAAAAGAATTATACCTACAATGTGTTTGATAATATGCGTAAATGGCATAAGTTATGAAATTTGTTACTAATATTGGTCCTATCGAATGCTGTATTGTAGATTGAAATTGCTTAAGTGTATTGGAACATTGTAGTATCATTAAGGGGCGAATTTGAGGTATGTATGGCTAACTTTAACCTTTGAACATCACCTTGTTTGGAGTACGAGAAATTGGTACGTGTTATTTATGTGAACTATTTTTGAATTTTGGTTGTTTCACGGGTGTTAAGGCAAGATGACCAATTTCATGAATCCTTCTGATTAACATGTCTTGAACGTTGTTGGTTATGTTTCCCAATATAATGGTGTAAGTAATTGGCAATAAACCAAGTGTGATTTTGAGAATGTTATGTGGTAAGAGCTGAGAAACAAATAATGGGAGGAAATCGTAAATGATGCAATTGGAACAACCGTGGTAACAACATTTTTGGCTTGTTGTGGGTCATTATTGTGGTGGCTTAAATTGCATATGAGTTGTTGAATATGATAGAAATGGTATTGATGGCTACAGAAATTCTTATAAATTTTTGTGGTTGCTCTTTGAGAATTATTGTTGTTGTTCTATGTGAATTGTTGTTGTTGTTGTGCGGTTTGTGAATTGTGACTTGTTCAGTGGGATCGGGTTGCGCGCCGCAACACGAAGTAATAAGGTGTGGGTTGTAGTGATAAGGTTGGCCGAGGTAATAAAGATGGAAAAGTGATCGGAATCACTGTTGAAATGAAATTATGAAAAAGATTGTGAAATCATTGATGTGAAAATGTTGAAGGGGAAAAAGGAGAGATTGTAAACTTGTTTGGCTTGATTATACCTTTCATGTGTATTTGATTGTTGATTGTATTACTGATCGTTACCTGTGTATGGTTCGAGTTTACTTAGGGTAAAGTTTGTTCATACATACCAGTACAATTCAAATGTACTGATGTCCCTTTGGCTAGGGGCGCTACATTCGTGTAATGATTGTAGGTAGTTCTATAGCAGATACTCCATTCCACCGACAGTAGCACTCCTTCACTCTTCGTCAGCTCTATTGGTGATCCTCTTTTTTTCGAGGCCCTGCGTGGCTCAAGCCATTTTTATTCCGGAGTCTTATTTTGGTTTTTGTGTAAGGTATAGCCGGAGCCTTGTTACCGGCAAGTATGATATCACGCTTTTGTATCCCTAGAGGCTTCGTAGACAGAAAATGTGGGTTGTGAACTTATGTAAATATGTATGTTGTATATTGGGAGAGGTAAGTTGTAAACCACGCTAAGTAACCACATATGCTAAGTATGTTTTGTAAAAAGGTTTAGAATTATAATTGGCTATTTCCTTTGATTAATGAGTAATGGAAACACGGGGTAACACGTGGGATAGGAAAGGCACCCAGGTCCTTTTGGCTGGGGCTACCTGGTCGAACGCCGGTCGTGTCCCTTGGTTTTGGGGAATGTCAAACTTGGTATCAAAGCTTAAGGTTTTAAAGTGTCCTAGGATGTCTCAGAGTGTATCTAGTAGAGTCCTTCTTATCGGTGTGTTGTCGACCACATCTATAAGTTGGAGGATACATGGACATTTATTAATGCTACCCTTCTTCAACTCTCCAGATCGTGCGATAAAGCTTGACTATAAGATTATTTTCTTACTCATGCGTTGAGATTCACTGTAATTTTAAATGCTCTTTCGTCTATTTCAAGTAATGTTGTCATATGTGATGACCAATGGTCAAAGACATGGATATTAAGGAGATCGCACATGTATCATGTTGAACAAATGGTATATATATAGTATAAGTACATAGTACCATAAGTATAATTTATTTGAGAAAAGTGTTAAAAGTGATTACCCACCCAAAGAGGCATTGATTTGGTAAATGAGATGTAAGCTTGAATAGCACACGTGGATAGTGCGAGAAGTATGTAAATGATCTTAAGGTTTGAAAGAATATTGGTTATATAAGCACGTGATATATGAGAGAATGACCAAGAGATTAATGATGAGAGTGTAAGTCTCTCACTTGAGGTAAGAAGTTATGAAATGAGACTCAATTGAAACCAAGATGAAAAGACCCTTGTAATACGAACTTTATAAGGACCCAGAAATGTACGAAAGTTGTATTACACTCATAAAGGATATTGACATGAGAAATTGGAATCCCTGACATGTGTGGTTGAATAAGTGTAGATAACTTATGAGATTAATACTACGGTGACTTAAATCTCCCTAATTGTCGAATATCTATATGAAGTATAGATATATGATGCATATGTCCCTAAAATTTCTAAATTCAAGACTTGTGTCAAAATCCAGGACATTCGCCCCAAAGTGGGGGAGGAAGGGCCGTCGTGAGGCCACTTAAATACAATGAAACAAGAGTGAGACCATGTAGATATGATGTTTGAATATTTTGTTGAAGACATGCGTGGTCTAGAAACGAGATAATGGGTAACATGACTCTCTGAAAAGATGTGCTAATAATAGACAACTAGTACCCCAAGAAGGTGGAAGGTTAAGGAAGGTAAATTCTTCACACATGGCAATGTGAATGATAGGGTCAACGATCCTAGAAAATAAGAGTATGTTTGTAAAGGGATTTTATACTTCTTAGAAGGTTAGGATCAATTGAACCCAAGGAAGTACCATAGGTCAAATGTGAAAGATTGCAAGTTTTTAGAATGGGCTAATCATAGATTTGTGATTTAACCAAAGTTCCAGGACATTAAGAAAGGTAGAACATGTGGGAAAAATAAATGTGAGGCTAAGATAACCCAAGAGGATATTTGGGCTTGATGGAGAGCCTCTAAAGAATCTTACAAACAGATAAGTGTTAGGTGATATGCGGACGAACACACTTTCACACGGATATCCTAATAAGAGTTAAGAGGTGATCCGGATGAAATACCTAAGGTAAAAGACCACGTAACATATGGAAAAGTGTGTGGCTATTCACTAACTAGTAAGAATGAGGCGAGAAGAAATGGGGAGAAAACCTTTAAATTGAGATGGTCATGGTTATCATAAAATATCTTACATCAGAATGGTGGATGAGCTTAGAGAACAAGTGTTAATAAAAGTTATAATGGACTAACCGCAGTGCAACTGACTGAGGTGACACCAAATATCAACTAAAGGATCTAGAGATAGTTCATGTCTACATACAATGGGAAGTGAGAATACCGGTGGTGAAGTTGTGGTATAGTAAACTGGTTAAACCAGGCATAATGATATTACAAGTTCACCGGAGACAGACAAATGTGTGGAACAATAAGGCTATTAACTATGAACTATCCGCAAAATGGAATGGGAATGAAAGTTCCAATTAAAAAGAAAAGATGGTACTAGCATATTGTCCAAGACAAAGGGTGATCAATAAGGGAAAGACAACACAATCTACCCAAAGGGAAAATGAAAGGTTCGGAATAGATTGAAAGAGGATGAACACTTGTTACGGACCCGACATGTTTAGCATGGTAACTCCTAAGCCGGAATATCAGGGAACTCTATTGGTAGCTACAATATGGGGAATAAGGTGAGTTACTCATAGAGGATAGAATCAAGTGGACTAAGTCTTACACTTAAGAGTAAAACCAAAAGTCGTTGTTGAAGAATTGGGGAGGATCTAAAGTTTTAGAGAATGCCCTTCTCGGACCAGTGACCATTCCTAAATTATATACATATAAAGGCTGTTGATATGTGTTTTGGGCAGTATTTAACTATAAATAGGGATTGTGAGAATATTCACAGGGGAAGTAGTGTGGTTTCTTAAATTCTATAAGGCACATATGGGGAGAAGAGGTTGGATAAGAAAAGTCGGAGCACAATGTTACCTTATATTTGATGCAATGTCGTGCAAGATGGTGTTATCAAGGTATGTGTGCAAGTTAGCAGGTGTTATTCATTTGAGACAGAAGGTCATATAAGAAAACTCATTTAGTGATATCTTTTATTGAGAATTTGGAAGAGTTAGTAGCAATTATTCACATGAGATTGTAACCATATCAGGGAAATTATAGTAGAACTCAATTCGTGGGAGGCCTTATGTAAGAGGAATATGATAAAGATGTTCCACTAATGATGGAACGTGTTAAGGTGATAGTTTATGCCTCCAGGCAACTCAAGAATCAAGGAAAAAAAATTACTTAGAAATTGCAGCTGTGGTATTTGCATTAAAGATTTGGCACCATTGTTGGTATATGGTCCATGTTGATATAGTCACGGACCATAAGAGACTTCAATAAAATTTCAAACATAAAGAATTTAATTTGATGAAGATAATATAGTTGGAATTACTCAAAAGTTATGACAACGATATTCTATATCACCTGGGAAAATCCAATGTTGTGGCAGACTTTGTGGCAAAATGTACAAACTGTCGGCAAGTAAAGGCCGAACATTAAAGGCATAGAGGATTGTTACAAAGAATATAATTTTCAATGTGGAAATGGGAAATGATCATTATGGATTTTTTTGGTAGGATTACCGCGCACTACACACAAGTTCGACTCAATTTGGGTAATTGTAGATCAACTAACAAAATCAGCTTACTTTTTGTCAGTCAAGTCCACCAATACTGCAGAATAGTATGCTCAGTTGTACATCAAGGAAGTAGTCAGACTTCACGGCACTCCAGTTTCTACTATCTCGGATCGAGGGGCTCAGTTCACAGTAAACTTTTGGAGGAAATTTCAACAAGGTTTGGGTACTCAAGTAAATCTCAATACGACTTTCCATCTGCAGACTGACGGTCAGGTAGAGCGGACTATTCAGATGCTTGAAGATATGTTGCGAGCTTGTGTTCTAGTTTTCAAAGGTAGTTAGGATGACCATTTGCTGCTTGTCGAGTTTGCTTACAATAACAGCTTTCATGCTAGTATTCAGATGGTCCCATTTGAGGCATTGTATGGAAGGAGGTGTAGATCTATGATTGTGTGGTTCGAGGTTGGTGAAGCAAAACTGTTAGGGCCACATCTTGTGCATCAGGCTATAGAAAAATTTAAAGTCATTCAGGAGAGGATGAAAACTGCTCAGAGTCATCAGAAATCCTATGCAGACGTGCGTCGAAGAGAACTGGAATTCAAAGTAGATGATTGGGTATTCTTGAAAGTATCTCCCATAAAGGGAGTCATGCAATTTGGGAAGAAAGGGAAATTGAGCCCAAGATATGTTGGTCCATATCGGATCGCTCAAAGGATAGGACATGTGGCTTATAGGCTGGAATTGACCTTTAAGATGTCATTAGTGCACCAGGTTTTCCATGTGTTTGTGTTAAATAAAGTAGTTGGGGATCCATCCACCATCGTGCCAATTGAGACTATTGAGGTTAATGAAGAGTTATCGTATGAAGAAATTTCGGTTGCTATTCTTGATAGGCAAGTCCGAAAATTGAGGAACAAGGAAATTGCTTCAGTTAAAGTATTGTGGTGAAGTCAACAAGCTGAGGAAGCCACGCGGGACGTAGAAAAAGAAATGAAAGAGAAATATCCCCATCTATTCGAACAAGTCTAGTAGTTGCGAACGATTGTCTTCAAGAAATTTGAGGTAGTGTTCAAATTTGTGCAAAGGCACCCCATTTTCCCGAAATTGCCTTATTGTTGTAACTTCCCAATGTGTTCCAGATTGCAAATGTTGTTGCTATTTGGGTAATGTACAACCCTTGAAGTAAATGAAAATTTTGTGAAAGATTAATGATAGTGTACATTGGTAATAATTAATTGAAGCATTTCTGGCAGGTTAAAGTGATTGAATTGTATGGGGCTCATTGAAGTGACCCAGTTGTGTGCAAGTAAATGGCATTGGTTGAACCGTGTGAAATTTGTAGCATAAAGAGAATGAACTACGTGTAAGTTGTTTAAAGTGTATGAATATGTACAAGTTATTGAGGTTATGAATTGTATACAAGTTGTAGGGATAACAGAAACTGTGTAATGGTGCTTGGAAATATGTTTTGGGGGCTCTCTGACAGGTAGATAGGCCTAATTACAAAGGAAACTTTGTTGAAATTTTCAAAAAATTTGGGAGTTAATCAAAATTTGGTAATTAAAGATGTGTGAGAAAAGAGATAGCTTAAGCTAAGTATCTGCGGATCGACTCCACTTCTCATTCGAGGACGAATGATCTTAAGCGGGGGAGAATATAAAGCCCCGGAAAATTTTTGCTAAGTAATTTAAGATTTCGAGGTGCCAAGGTAGGCTACTTATTTTATTTTATGTGAAAACGAGGATTAATAATATAATGGATATCAATTAGATATTGTAATAGGTGTATAAGTCTTATTATAAGTGAATTGGGGTCTAAGGAGAGGCCTATGTCTAAGTCAAGTTGGAAAATTTTATATTAGATGAAAGTTGTAAATGAGTGCGCACAAGGCGTCACTTTGGATGATCATATCTCTAGTTATATAAGGATTTTGTGATGCACAACCTATCAAATTAAAGCCCTTTGGGTCTAGTTTTTAACGCAACAAACCGTTCGTCATTTGGATGTGTATACAGAAAGTTATGACCATTTTTGTGTCCCTTCCGTCGCCAGCACCCTGGGTAGCGCCGGGCACTAGCCGTGGCGTCGGGAATTTTTGAGCTACTAGAATCAGCGCCACCTGTGGCGCCCGAAGAAGCCTATAATGCTCGCTTTGGTGTTCATTTTTACCTATTTCATTTGTACGAACTTAGGGTTCTTCTTTCACCCTCTCATGACCTTCAACTCCCCCAATCTTCAAGGTAAGTAATATCCATCATCTCAGTGTGAAATTCCATCATTCCTATACTAGTATTGATGAAATCTTCTCATAAAACACATAGATTTTCAAGAAATTCCTTTGAGAACTCAAAGGAGGGTTTTGCAAGAATTCTTTCAAAAGGTAAATTTTACACATTAGACTTACATATATGGATACATTCTGGGAATATGAGTATGAAGTAAGTGTTAGAACTCTTGGTGTAGTGATTGGAAGCCACAAGTTCCCTATATAAATAAATAATTATTGTAGAGATTGAAAGGGTGATTATTTGATATGAATTGTTGGTTGGGTATGAATGGATGATTTTACATATGTTGTTGGAAGTTATAAATTGGTTAGGAATGATGATGTAATAAATTGTTAGTTAATGGTGATAGATGGATGATCTAATACTATGGTTATAAGCTGAAAAGATTTATACCTACAAGGTGTTTGATAATATTCCTAAATGGCATAAGTTATGGAATTTTTTACTAATATTGGTCCTATTGAATATTGTATTGTAGATTGAAATTGCTTAAGTGTATTGGAACATTGTAGTATCGTTATGGGGAGAATTTGAGGTATGCATGACTAACTTTAACCTTTGTAAAGTCACCTTGTTTAGAGTACGAGAAATTGGTACATGTTATGTATGTGAACTATTTGTGAATTTTGGTTGTTTCATGGGTGTTAAGGCAAGATGGCCTATTTCATGAATCCGTGTGATTAACATATCTTGAACGTTGTTGGTTAACTTTTCTGAATATAATGGTGTATGTAATTTGAAATATACCAAATGTCACTTTGAGAGTGTTACATGGTAAAAGCTGAGAAACAAATGATGGGAGAAAATCGTAAATGATGCAATTGGAACAACTGTGGTAACAATATTTTTGTCTTGTTGTGGTCATTATTATGGTGACTTAAATTGCATATGAGTTGTTGAATATGATGAAAATGGTATTGATGGCTACAGAAATTCTTGTGAATTGTTGTGGTTGCTCTTTGAGAATTATTGTTGTTCTATGTGAATTGTTGTTGTTGTTGTTGTGCTGTTTGTGAATTGTGACTTGTTCGGTGGGATCGGGTTGCGCGTCGCAACACGAAGTAATAAGGTGTGGGTTATGGTGATAAGGGTGGCCGAGGTAATAAGGGTGGAAAAGTGATCGAAATCACTACTGAAATGAAATTATGAAAAAGATTGTGAAATCATTGAAGTGAAAATGTTGAAGGGGAAAAAGGAGAGATTGTAAAATTGTTTGGCTTGATTGTACCTTTCATGTGTATTTGATTGTTGATTCTATTACTGATCATTACCTGTGTATGGTTTGAGTTTACTTAGGGTAAAGTTTGTTCATACATACTAGTACAAATCAAATGTACTGACGTCCCTTTGGCCGGGGGCGCTACATTCGTATTATGATTGTAGGTGGTTCTATAGTAGGTACTCTAGTCCACCGGCAGTAGCACTCTTTCACTCTCCGTCAGCTGTATTTGTGAGCCCTTTTCTTTTTGGGGCCCTGCGTGGATCAAGTCATTTTTATTCCGGAGTCTTGTTTTGGTTTTTGAGTAAGGTATAGCCGGAGCCTTGTTACCGGCAACTATGGTATCACTCTTTTGTATCCCTAGATGCTTCGTAGAAAGGAAATGTGGCTTGTGAACTTATGTAAATATGTATGTTGTACATTGGGCGAGGTAAGTTATAAACCACGCTAAGTAACCACATATGCAAAGTATGTTTAAAAAGGTTTGGAATTGTAATTGTCTATTTCCTTTGATTAATGAGTAATGGGAACTTGGGGTAACACGTGGGATAGGAAAGGCACCCAGGTACGCTTTGCTGGGGCTACCTGGTCGAGCGCCGGTCCCGTCCGTCAATTTTGGGGCGTGACAGGGCTTCACTCCCTTAGCTTATTTTAATGATTATGTATTGATTGTGGCTTGATTTGGAGCATCCGGAGGTCGATTCGTGCGGGCAAAGGCATCGCGTGCTAGAGTTTGGACCGGATCGAGGTAAATAATGATTGTAAATACTATCCCGAGGATTTAAAATCGTGGATTACACATCGTTGTGCTATGTTGAGGTGACTTACACGCTAGATGTCGAGCGTGGGGTAGAGCACCGCTGAGGATGGTGACTTAGTCCATCCCGTATGATTATTTTAATGCATATTTGATAGTTAATTGTTTGATATTATTATATTTTGGGCGGTATGCCATGTTTGGGGCCTCGTGCCGACTTGTTGTGACCCTTAGGGGAACTTTTACTACTTGTACTCAGTCTATTTGTTTTGAAAGCATATCTTCAGTCATGTTTTACCTGTTTATTGTTTAAATCTGGTTTTATCACTATATTTTTTAAAAATGTGAAAACTGTTTGGGCTGAGTTCCTTGTTTTACTGATTATCCGAGTGATCGTGAGTTGATGATTGATATAGACCAAGGGTGTGATTGTGAGGTTGATGACTGAGATAGTTTGAGAGTCTGACAGTGAGGTAGTGACTGAGAGAGGCCGAGGGCCTGTCCATGAGGATTTTATATTTATGGATCGGGCTGCATGCGGCAACAATATATATAAACATATATGTCTATGGATCAGGCCGCACGCTGCAGCGATACTTATATGGAACGGGATGCACGCCGCATCGATATGTTGGATTGGGTTGCACGCCGCAATGATATGTTTGTACTTAGTATATTTTGATTGTTTTATTGTATTCAGACTTTGGCAGATGCTCATAGCTAGTATACCCCGATGTCGGGCTTGTATGTTATTTCGGTACCGTTCATTCGGACTTATATTAGAAAAATTGTTAAATTAGAGGCTTAAAAATGACTCTTAATTGTTAAATGGATTATGTGAGTGTTGTGTCGGCTGTCCTTGTCTTTACGAGAGGCACCATCACGACCTGGCCATTTGGGGTCGTGACAAGTTTGTATTAGAGCCTAGGTTACATAGGTCTCATGAGTCATGAGCAGGTTTAGTAGAGTCTCGTGGATTGGTACAAAGACGTCTGTATTTATATTCGAGAGGCTGTAGAACCTTTAGGAAAAACTTCACATTCTTGATATCTTATTGTACAGTCTTTGATTCAACTTGAAATTTAACTCTTAAAACTCCTTCCACGTATTCGTATGTGCGCATGAGTGCTCAACATCAGATGTGTATCGATGGCTTGTGATTCCCCGACCAAGAAGCGAGATATGATCTCTATGTGTTGATGTTGGGTCAGTCTGGAGGACTTGAGGCTGTATGTTTTCCTATAGCTTGAGCACAGATGTACTTATAGTGTCAATAAGTGTTTTTGAACTTATATGTTCGATAGTATCCCTATCAAGGGAAGTGATGGCTGGATGGCTGTATGACGAGTATGTTATGATATTGAGATGTATCCATATGATTTGGAAGCAACGAGAAGGGTCCGCTGTAGGATTGAAGAATTATTAGGTGCTTGATCTCCACCTTGATTTGAGGTATAGCCCCGAGTTATGGGTGTGTGTAGAATCTTTTCAAGTTTCCTAATTGGGAGTGAAGTAAATTTCATATTGTAGTATGAGTTCAGACTCAGGAAGATTAAGTGTCTGCGTAACACTTATGATGGTTCAAGGTATACAGAAATGATAGTTTGAGGCAAGACGGGTGGGTTATATCCTGCGGAGTGTTGTGATATTTATGTTGTCTGTTAGAAGAACTCATTTACAAGTGAAATATATGTGTTGAAATTTAAATTTTGGGTCGCTCAAGAGAGCGGATTTAGCTTTTGCGAGGATGAATGCGAGATTGGCAGAAGATTCAAAGTACTAGATGATTTGTGTTTTCACAATCTTACAAAGGATTTGAGTTTAATCCCACTATGGTGTTATGGTATCAATAAAGTATATGCATTATGAGTTATTGAGTGTGTGTTGATCTATGGCTTCGAGACAAGTGGGGGAGTCTGCTATCTATTAGTTGATTATACGGTTATATGCTATATTGGTTCCAATCAGAAGCGTGCGGGGTGAATCAGTTATGGCTTGTAGATATTGAGAATGAGGATGGCTCGAGTAAAGGAACATTTTGACAAGGTTATGTCATGCTTCATAGATGTATGACAATCAAGGGATGTTTTGAGATGTTGTTGGTAAAAGATTCTCGGTGCATAGAGCAGGAAGTTGCTTGGTTGTATTGGGATGTGGTTGCATTCTGCAGTGTCTGAAGTGCTAATGAAGCATAGGTTGTTCGGTTCTTTTGCGAGAATGATTCTAATGTGGTCAAGATTTTACATATAACAATTGGGTATTTTAAAGTTGCATATGTAGTTAGAAACTGGGTTTTCATTGGAAGATGTCAAGACTTGTGGTATTTTCTATAAATTGTAGGATTCTATGTATCAGTATTAGGAAGGTAAGGGTAACGAATTTAGATTCGTAGGAAGTCTCTTCATAGTAAAGTATTTTGAAGGTGGTGCTTTTAAGGATATTTAAGAGAGTATTTAGAAGCTTATGAGTCTTAGACGGTATGGTTTTGTGCTTGGGTATCGTGTGGTAAGTCTGGGGTGAGAAATTGTGATGTTATAGCAAGAAGGAGTATCAAGTTGAAGGTAAGTCAGAAGGGAACTCGGATAGATGGGATAACTTGGTAGTGGTTCAGATCGGTATGGTAAGGATATGGTTAGTTTTTTGGATGCCTATAGGGTAATGAGTTTATACAGGTGTTTAGCGACAATGCTCTAGGGTTTTAGTGGTCTGCATAGTTTGGGTGAGTTAGAAGGATTCTGTCCTGATAGTTTAGTTCGTGCAAATAAAATTCAGAGTGTTCTTGATGGCTTTCTGCCACGGTTAGAGATGTATATTTTCTATGAGCACGAGAAGCATGTGATGTATAGTTTTATTCTAATAGATGGTATCAATGGGAAGTTCTTGGTTAGTTGAGTACATAGTTGCTTCACAACACAGAAGAATGTTAGAGTATCTCTCGTGGAATGATTGAGTACTAAAAGTGAGTTATATATGCGAGTGGCAGAATTAGGATCGGATATGATAATTCATCTGTTTTATGGACTTGGAGATAGGAAATTCTCATATACAGGTTAGCTCGTGGCTGTGGATGGAAAAATATGGGTAAGTTAGACGGATGTTAGTATGTGCTATGATTTAATCACTGTGAACCTTCGAAGGATTATTTATCTTTTTTGGGTAACTAGAGTTGACGTGTGGTTCATCGGTAGACCTATATGGATATGTATCTGGCATCGAGATGGCTTTGTTGACCCCGAATTGTATTATTGAGGGATGTGTTGATTCGATTTTTAGTGAGCTTATTAGTAATCTGGGGAGGCCTATGAGTCACCTTTTTGTGTTGCGAGGTGTTGTGATTTGGTGGTTATATGCACTTATGGTGTGGTTTCATTTGGGCTTTATAGCTAGATTTGAATGAGACAGGCTTTGGGAGTTGCATGATTTATTACGCATTAGGTATGTTCTCTCGGACTAGTTTGGCACTGTATTATTTACTTCAGTGTGGTTATGGTGACTCACTTGTGATACTAGACATCATATTACGCATGGTTGTCGATTTTGAGCATAGTAACTTGATGTGTTTCATAGGGACTAGTGCTTGGAGGATAAGGTCACGTATTGGAGCGAAACTATGTGAAGGTATGATCCTGCAAGTTAGATTCATGTGTTCTATTTCTATGATGCGTGTCGAGTTCTCGACATTGTGTGTGGTAATACCGGTGAGCTTGCAGTACAACTCTTTCATTTGAGTCATTCTTCAAGATTTGAGCATGTTCGAATTGTGGCTTATTGGTGCACGGGTTGCACAAGTCATGACTTTAGTCTGTATTGATGTGTCAATGTAACCAGAGTAGTTGTGTTGGATTAGATGAGATCGTCGAGATCAATAATGAATACAAACGGATTCGATTCCAGCATGTTGGAGGGATAATATCGAGGTTCGGATTAGAAATTTGCTATTGTCTTTGCCAAAGTAGAAGTGGCTTCATGAATGGTTGATATGAGAAATGGTTATGGCTTACTGTGTGGTTTAGTTATCATTGGTAGTATATGAGAGTGTTGGAATGAGACTTTGGTTGATAAGAGGTTTTCTACCGATATTCGGTTGTTGTGTGCAGTGGTTGTGATTAGAAGTTATCGCTACAAGTGGTTGAGGTATGCGGTATATCATGTGGTTGAACTTGAGGTTTGCAGGCATGGGGTATTATAGCTTGGTCGGACTAATTCACAGTATAAATGTGAGATTTTATCTTGCGGATGATTTCAGAAGTGAAAATGTGGTTCTAAGGTTAATGGGCTAGGATGGATTAGAAAACTTCAGTTGCATTGTGTCATCAGGCTTACATGAGATAGAGTGACATGGGATCACCCCCGGGTATATGCATGGTAGGGTTATTCAGCGATTGGTTGGCATCTGGAACAACTCTGGTCACGTTCGAGGACGAACGTATGTTTAAGTGGGGGAGGATGTAACGACCCGACCGGTCTTTTTGAGCTTTTGCACTTTGATCGCTAGTTCTCAGGCATGACCTGTCCTGTTTGATGTGTTGTTACTTATGTAAATCGTTGGTTTTGGTTTTCCGAGTATCAAAATGAATTTGGAAGACCAGTTCTCAATTTAAAGTTTAAAATTTGAAAGGTTTGACCAATAGTTGAATTGAGTGTATATGATCTCGGATCAGAATTCTTTCTGATTTGGTTAGCCCCGTTAGTTGATTTGGGACATAGAAGCATGATCAGAATGCATTTTGGAAGTCTGCGGAGGATTTAGGCTTGAATGGGCGAAATTGAGATTTCGGCATTTTCTGGTTGATAGGTGAGATTTTGATATAGAGGTCGGAATGAAATTTTGAGAGTTGCAGCAACTTCGTTTTGTTAGTTGGGATGTGTGTAAAATTTTAGGTCATTCGGACATGGTTTGGTTGGGTTTTTTTTATCAAAAACGTATTTCGAAAGATTTTGGGATTCTTAGGCTTGAATCCGATGTAAATTTTATGTTTTGATGTTGTTTTGAGTGTTCCGAAGGTTGGAACAAGTTTAAATGATGTTATGAGATATGTTGGCATGTTTGGTTGAGGTCGCGAGGGCCTCGGGTGAGTTTCGGGTGGTCAATCGGACCATTTTATGTTTTGGAAAGTTGCAGAAAATTTCTGTTCAGTGTTGCAGGCTCTTGTCCTTAGCGTTTGCGAGCAAGCCCTAGCATTCGCGGAGGGTTAGCTTATATGGTTGAGATTTTATCCTTCGCATTCGCGAGGGAGGCTCCGCGTTCGCGAATGGGTGATTGTCTGGGCATCGCATTCGCGGAGGCATTGTCCCGTTCGCGTAGGTTTGAGAGGCTGAAGAATCGCGTTTGCGATGGCAGGGTCGCGTTCGCGTAAGTTTGAGAAGCTGAAGAATCGCGTTCGCGATGGTAGGGTCGTGTTCGCGAAAGTGAGATTTGGTTAGCAGAATTTTTGTGCTTCTCGAACGCGAGGCTTTGACCGCGTTCCCAAATAAGACATTTATGTCTGGGGCAGAATGTTTAAAAGATGGGTTTTGCAATTTTTGGTCTATTTTCTCCATTGTTGAGAAATTTTTGGAGCCTTTAAGAAGGATTTGAAGAGGGAATCGAAGAGAAACACTTGGAGGTAAGATTTTTGAACTCAATAGTCGATTCTTGTGTGAATTCCACCTAATTAATCATGGAATAAAGCCTAAAATTGAAGAGTTAGGGCTTGGAAATTTGAAACCAAACATTTGGGATTTGAGGGGTCATTTGTGGATGGATTTTGTTGTTTTTGGTAAGTATGAACTCGTGGGGAGATAAGCAATCCGTTGATCTGAAAATTTTAAAATTTCGAGACGTGGGCCCAGGAGCTGTGTTTGAGGAATTTCGGGATTTTTTATGTGAATTGGATAATTTCGAGCGGGCTTCGTTCCCTTAGCTTATTTTAATGATTATGTACTGATTTTGGCTTGATTTGGAGCATCAAGGAGTCGATTTATGTGGGCAAAGGCATCGCGGGCTAGAGTTTGGACTGGATCGAGGTAAGTAATGATTGTAAATACTGTCCTGAGGGTTTGAAACCCCGGCTTACACATTATTATGCTATGTTGAGGTGACTTACACGGTAGATGACAAGCATGGGGTAGAGCACCACTGGGGATTGTGACTTAGTCCATCCGAATGATTATTTTAATGTATATTTGATAGTTAATTATTTGATATTATTATATTTTTTGTTGTATGCCATGTTTGGGGCCTCGTGCCGACTTATCGAGACCCTTAGGGGAACTTTTACTATTTGTCCTCACTCTATCATTTCGAAAGCATATCCTCGGTCATGATTTACTTGTTTATTGTTTAAATCTAGTTTTATCACTATATTTCTTAAAAATGTGAAAACTATTTGGGTTGAGTTCCTTGTTTTACTGATGGTCCGAGTGATCATGAGTTGATGACTAAGATAGACCGATGTTCTGATTATGAGAATGATGACTGAGATTGACTGGGAGTCTGACGGTGAGGTAGTGACTGAGAGAGGCCAAGGGCCTAGCCATGAGGATTATATATCTATGGATCGGGCTGCACGCCGCAATAATATATATATATAAACATATATGCCTATGGATTGTGCTGCATGCCGCTGCGATATATTGGATCGGGATGCATGCCGCTGCGATATAGCGCTTGGGCTGTAGGAGCCCCTCTGGAGTCTGCACACCCCCAGTGAGCGCAGTCGACTATATTTATGGATCGGGCTGCACGTCGCGGCAATATATGGATCGGGATGTACCCCGCAGCGGTTACTATACGGTACCTTTTAAGTGTGAGTGTTGAGTGTGGGCGCTGATTGATAAGAGTTGAGTCATGAGTGACTAAGAAGCTTGCCCGAGGGGCGATAGATATATACATGCACATGAGTGATGCTTTGCCTGAGGAGCCTGTTTATGAACTTATTGATTTTTTCTCCTCTTTAAAGTGAGTTTCTATTTAATATGTTGATGTCATGATTACTTTCACTCATCTTTATATTGAGCTTCTGTTGAAAATGTTGAACAAATATTTTTAAACAACTTTCATTTAAACTGGGGTTTATGAGACGTTTAGAATTTAATCACTTATTTAGCATTTGATTATTTCCACTGAGATTTTCGAGTTATGTTTTTTTTTATGATTACTGTTTTTGCTCGAGGGGCTATTTTACGAAATATGTTTTGCCCGAGGGGCCGATTATGGGTTTCAGCTCTTTTATTAACAATGGTATTGTACCCCTACTGAGTCTGCCGGAAGGCATTTTAAATGATTTTTACCAAAAGCTAGATTTTAAAAGAGGCGATTGACTCGTATTCGGATTTATTAGCCTGTGTGCTTATTGAGTTGGACATAAATGTGGATTCATTGTTTCCTACTGCTCAGTCTTTATTTACTCTTGTTACTTACTGGGTTGGAGTACTCACATTACTCCTTGCGCCTCGTGTGCAGATTCAGGTATTTCGGAACCCGGTAGCGGGTGTTGGTTGCTCAGACGCGGAGTCATCAGTGTTAGCAAGGTGGCGGCACGTTGTTCGCAACACTACTTCCTTCCTTTCATATTCATTTTTGTACTTAGTACATTTTGACTGTTTTGTTGTATGTTATTTCCGAACCCCAATGTCGGGCTTGTATGTTATTTTCGCACTGTTCATTCAGACTTATATTATGAAATATTGATAAATTAGAGACTTAAAAATGACTCTTTGTGATTAAAGGGATTATATGAGTGTTGTGTCTGCTGACCTTGTCTTCACGAGAGGTGCCATAACGACCGGGCCAGTTTGGGGCCGTGACAATAATAATAACAATAATAATAATTATTATTATTATTAATATTATTATTATTTTGAATAAATTACATTGTCATGACCATGCTACGCAACCGATACGTGATCGAACAACAAAATTAATTAACTTATCATAATTGCGCCTCGCAAGCGAATCCAAAATCATGACAATCAATTATTTGTAACACTTTTTGAGAAATAATACATTTGGAAAAAGTTTAATTCTTGAGAATTATTAGTCAACTATCGCACTACGCAAGCGAATCTGCGATTTCAGCAAAGGATTAACTAAGTTAAAAATTAACATAATTTAGTGGGTATGATATAAGATTATTAAATTAGTTGATTGAATGCTAAACATCACACTATGCAAGCGATTCCGTGAGTCAAAGCACGTCTACTAATTACCTAGCATTTAAATTAATTACTGAAGAAAGCGATTAAATTATTAAATTATTTTAATTATCGAGTAGAATCGGGTTGTGGTTGGCGTTGGTTTAAGACATCTACAATTAAAGACTTGGGCTATCTCATGCTTATGGAATAAGGCTGACTCCTTAAACTTTAATGGTATTGGCTCCTTTGTTGGTTTATCATGAAATGGGCCCAGTAGAAAATATCTACAAAGAGTGGCTAGCTGCCGTTTATTGTTATCATTGTTTTATTTTATTTTTTAGAAGAAAGGAAAATGGGCCAGTTGAAACTACATAAAAACAGGACTGTTGGCATGGTTAACCCCAAATGGGCCTAGCAAAAAATATTTAATTGGGCCAATTTATTCATGTGATGACCAAAAGATCATCAGTTGCGTTGCAAGTAAATTTAGTATCCCGAGGCCTTAAAACCTCTTTTTTTTACTTTACCTCAATTTGCAAGCATGGTCTGAACGTATATCCGGAAAACTTTTATGTGAAAATATGAGAAATAGAAACTTCTATGATTAAAATTTGATCATGGTTGACTTTGGTCAATATTTTAAGCAAAAGGACCTGGATCTATTTTTCGACGATCCCGGGAGGTTCACACTAAAATATGAGAGTTGGGCGTGTGCCCCGAAGTGAATTCTGAGGTCCCAAGCATTGGAAATCAATATCTGAAAGAAATTATTTTGCTGAATTATTTATAAAATAAAGAAAAGAATTAATATTTAAAATCACTGGTATCGGGATCGTATTTTGGTTCCGGAGCCCGATACAAGCTTGTTAAAGTATTTATATGATAACTATGGAATTTGGTGGAAAATGAAGTTTGTTTGACGTGATTTGGACCTCCGGTTGAAGAGTTATGAATTTTAAGTGTTCTTGGTGAAAATGATAAGTTTTGAGGTTTAATTCATAGTTTTTATGTTAGATTGATGATTTGCTCGCATGAGCAAGTCCGTACGATATTTTTGGACTTGTGTGCATATTTGGTTGGGAGCCCCGAGGGCTCGGGTGAGTTTTGGATGGCCACTGAGTGAATTTAGACTTAGAACATAGCGGTTGCAGGTTCAGAGAAGTTGCAGGTCTCTAAACCGGCCTGTGTGGTCCTCAATGATTTGTCATGACCGCGGAGGGGACTTTGCGGCCGCACTCAATTTCTTGCGGTCCGCGGTGGTGCTCCGCGGTCACAATCCTTTTTGTGCGGTCCGCGGAGAGGGATTGAGAGGGGTATATTTAAACAGACTTTTTTAGTTATTTTGCACTTTTCAGAAACCCTAAAACATAAGTGGCGATTTTCCAAACGCTCTTTCTTCTCCAAAACACTAGTAAGTGATTTCTAACTTATTTCTTTCACTCCTTAACTTCTTTTAACACGATTTCATCCTAGAATATAGGGTTTTCATGGTGGAATGGGGGATTTTTGGTAAAACCTAAGAATGTTGAAATTTAGGGATTTAGACCTCAAATTGAGGTCAAATTCCAAAACCAATTATTTATCCGGGCTCGGGGGTGAATGGGTAATCGAATTTTAGTCCGAAGTTTGAGTTTGGACAAAGTGGGCCCATAATCGATTTTTGACTTTTTGTAAAACTTTTATAAAACCTATTTTCATGCATTGAAGTTGATTCATTTAGCATTTATTGACATCATTAAGTAAATTATGGCTAGATACAAGCGAGTTGGTGGTGGAAACAAGAGGTAAAGTGGTAGTTGGGGCTTGAATTGTGTTCGGTCCATCGAGGTATTTGTTTGGTCAAAAACATAGCATGAGGGATTAAGAGTCGAGTCCTATTTGCTATGTATGATTGGATGAGTACGGCATATATGGATGGTGACGAGTATCTATATGCTGGTGTCAAGCATGACCGTGAGTCTTAAATGGAAATCATTCTGTTCTTAATAAGTACTAAAAATGCCTAAGTTGTTGATTCTCTATGTTGGGAAAGAATTATGATTATTCTCGTGGAAATTGCTTATGGTTGAGTATTGGTTCTAGTTGAGGTCTCTTTACTGATGTTAAATGTAGGAACAAGTTTGGTTTTAGCCGATTCCCTTGCCGGGACGTATTTACTTCTTACTGTTGATTCGCTTGATGGTATATTGTTGCTCCCTTATTGTTCCCTTGTCAGAATTCTTTTGTGACTGGTATTGAATTATATATTGAGATTGGATTGCATGCCGCAACAATATTATATGGATCAGGTTGCATGCCGCAACAATATTATATGAATCGCGTTCTACGCCGCAGCAATATTATATGGATCGGGTTGGACGGAACAACAATATTATATGGATCAGGTTGCACGCCGCAACAGTAAAATATCATATGGATCGGGTTGCATGCCGAACAGTGAAATATGATATGGATCGGGTTGCACGCCACAATAGTGTTTTATGATTTGGATCAGGTTGTGCGCCTCAACAATAAAGAATAAAATTGGATATTGATTTGTGACTGTTTCCTTATTCCTTGTACTGCGATTTTTAAATTGTTCTTTATGCTTTTCTGCTGAGTTACTGTTGGTAAATGATACCCCTCCACTGTATGTCCACTTCCCATCTTAAACTGCTAATTTCCTTTATTATTACTTACTATATATATATATATATATATATATATATATATATATATGATTTAACTACACAGCTTTATTTAGTAGTCTAGTCCTAGCCTCGTCACTACTTTGCCGAGGTTCGGCTAGGCACTTACCAGCACATGGGGTCGGTTGTGCTGCTACTACACTTTGCACTGTGTGCAGATCCCAGCACAACAACTTTTGGACCTTAGCTTTGGGTGGCTGCCTTCCGTCCATTCGGAGATCCAAGGTAGTCCTACAGGCTTCCGTAGGACCTGGCGTCTCCCTCTATCCTTTAAGATGTTTTATTTATGTATTTCAGAAACAGTGTCGCATTTATTTTTTGGACGTTATTTATAGTAATCCTAGACCGTCTGTGAAGTTGTGACACCAGTTCTAGGTAGTCTTTGTTTAAGAAATTGTATTGGAAATATTTAAATGGTTTTATTAGTTCCTTTCGCTTGTCTATATTTCGTTGTTTATAAATTGTTTGTTCAAACAGAACATGTAGTTAAGGCCTTAAACTAGTTAGCTTAAACATAGACAAAACTAGAAATAATGAACATGAAATTGGAACTTAACAACCGAGGCAACGCAGGATATATGTTGATAATGAAACAACTATCGAGCTGACTGAAACACGAAATTAAAATCGAGACTAAACACGAAGTATCGGTCACTAAAAGATTTTGAACTAAAGCAAAATGCCAAAATCAATCACAAAACCAGATTTGAACTAAAGAAAAATACAAAAATCAATCGAAAAACAAGAATATCAGTGAACTCCGCCAATTAAAAATAGCTAATCGGATTTCAGAAAGTGATTAACAAAACCTATTGACTAAACAAAATGTAATGACAGAGTAAACGAGTAACTAATACATGATTCGAAAGTATTAGGTAACGACTAAAATCGATGATTGATCGCTGTCAACTCCGTTATACTATTAAGTAGCAAGAGAGGGTCGGAATAGCGTTTACCTGGTTTTGGTTCGGGATCGATATCCACAGAGAGCTAGAATTGGGATCGAGTATCTATCTAGTTTAGGATTGCGTATGTGCTCTTAATTGGTTTTCTATTCATTTTTGGGTTTCTTTATGATTCTATTTTTATCAAACTACTAATTGGAAATGCAACTAGATTAAGCTAAGAGATAAATTTTTCAAGTTGTATCTAATGGTTTAAAAGGCACTAGGGTAGTGACATCCACTTAGGTGAGCAAATGACGGGTACTTGAAACTAAGGCATAATTGACATGATTGGGAATATGATATAACTGTTGCACTAATTTACCCATTCTACACCTCTCGGTGGTTCAAGTGATTTTGCCCAATTGACTTTCTCAAGACCAACTGGGTATGCTAATTTTCATAAGCAACAAAGATTCAAGTCGGGTATTACTCTCTCGAGGTTTAATCCTTTAATTGGGGTTATCAATTTCTTGAGTGCGGCCCAATTCCTTGTTGGGTCAACTTCGGAGACATAGATTCTCTTTCTCAAGAAGAACCATAGTCAAGTAAACACAAACTAGTGTTTATAACCAATAATTCAGAAATTAACCATGAAATTGACCCAAATAACAAACACCCATAATCAGTTTAGCCCTAGATTACAAGACCCATCAATTACCCATACTAGAATCGACAACCCAAGCTAATGGGTCTAGCTACTCATATTGGACGAAGAAAAGCAAGAAATAAATGAAGATGAAAACATTAATTAATTGCTAAACTAAATATAATGATTCAATGATAAAAAGTAAGTAAAAATGCCCAAAATGTCTTAGAAAAGTCGCGTCACGAGTGCAGCTTACGTTATACAATATCTGATATCCTAAAAAATGGAAAAAGATCCTATTTCTACTAAGCTAAAAAATCTCGACAAAAGTGCCCATGTGGGGTGAGTGCGAACCGCATAAAATGGACCTCGATCCGCACTGCGCTTTGGTTTTCATAATTGATCTCTCTGAACTTGGGCTCCGCAGACCACATAGAATGGACCACGACCGCGGAGGCTTTTGTGCGGACCGCGATGGCTCAAAACTCCGAAAAGAGATCTCTCTGAATCTTCATACCGCGGACCGGAGATAATGGAAT
Organism: Nicotiana glauca; assembly: GCA_026770625.1. NCBI lineage: Eukaryota > Viridiplantae > Streptophyta > Magnoliopsida > Solanales > Solanaceae > Nicotiana > Nicotiana glauca. The sequence goes on from MU715088.1 coordinate 76,354, forward strand.
GCGGCAGCGGTGCCTTTAGTGGGGACCGCAAAAAATAAAGTGCGGTCGCACTGCTTAAAGGTTGGAAATCATCTCTTTGAATCTCCCAGTGTGGACCGCACAAAGTGGTGTGCAGCCGCACTACGCCTGTTCTGCATGAGATTGCCTTATTTTTGGTACTTGTGCAAGTTTCACTCATTTTGAGCCGATCTTTGACATTTTGTCACTTTGTTAATCGAACCTGTAATCAAGAACAACTTGTGAGCCTTTTAGGACTATTGTGTATGAATATTTGATCAAAGCATAAGCAAGAAGGAGTATAAAATGCGTCAAAATCTCTAGTTATCAAATCCCCCAAACATAAGCTTTTGCTTATTCTCTAGCAAACAAAATAAGACCCACCCCTTAAGGGAGAATACAAGAAATTTTCAGCTGTCCTAAAGCAACCTCAACTAGCATCAATTGGGACTAACAATTGCCCTCAATACAAATGAACCATTAACAACATTTACTCTTTAAACAACCATGGATCAAGTATGACACAAGAGCATCAAGAGTTGACTCAACACATCAAAGAACTCTTTAAATTACTTTGGTCATTGTGGAATCCAAACTCACACATCTTCAACTCTCCCTAAGCAAACCTCACCTTTGGAACAGTGACACGCAAAATGAGATTAATGGGAATTCACTCATCTCTCTCAATAAAGTCACAAGTCCGGCTCTAAGTACCAGATGCTTGCCCCTTATGTGAGTATCCACCAATGTAGGCTTCATTTAACTCAAGATCATATAGGGCTTTTGTGGAGACATTGTGAAGGCTTTTGGTTAAGGGTAGGGAATGTTTGGTTTAGGTGGGTTCCACAATCCCTTAAGTACTTCTTTTGATTCAGTTGGGATCCATTCACTTGACTCTTTGAGTCATTTTCACTTCTTTCTAAGGGGTTACAGAGATACATTGTCACTCTTTCTTATGTAATTCAAACCTTTTCTCCTTTTTCAACTTTCCACGCCTTTCATTCATTAATTTTCCTGAATCCCTTTTGTATTCTTTTTCACATTGAACATTTTTTTTGTCTTTTTGCTTTTCTTTCTTTTTCATTGCCTTTCCTTTTCCTCATTTATGTGCCTTTTTACCACTTTGTTGCAATTCTCGTCTCTCCCCCAAAACTTATACTTTTGCCATATGATAAAGGAAAGATCGGTTGCCAAGAGAAGTTATCTTTTAAAATGGGTATAGGCTTGTATCATGGTTCTTGAAAGAAAAAGATATAAGGCTAAAAAGGGTTAACTAGGGATCTTATCATTGGTAGGCTATGGAATTGTTCAAACTATCATTTGGATCAAGGAGAGCCTATAATCATGTATTAAGTCAAAATTCACCTAGGATTTCGCCTCAACAAACATTCAGGGCAAGTTCCAGACCAGTGACTAGGGACTTCGACTTGCAATTCAATTACTCACCACACAAGCTAAGGGATTGCTAAAGACATAGAGTCGGGGGTCCCCAACGGCCTTAGATATGATTTGAGCACTCAATGGTCCCGAAAAACCACTTGATGATTATCAGCCAACACAAGAGTCTCAGGGTCACAACTTTTACCATCCTAAACACAACAATTTGTCTGTGACCATAAGATCAAAGGCAAATATACTAGGCCTAAGTGAAGCTTTGCTTGAGGAACCCTTAACTACTAACTACTAAAAACCAAAAAGAAAAAGAAAAAACGGACTCAAACCCTGAAAAAGGTTGTCACGCAATCTATCATTGGAAAGAGCCACCCTGTTCACACAACACTTTGTCTTTGGAAAGAACAATGGCATTAAGAAAACCAAAGTCTTATTGCAAACTAAGAATCACAATTAGAAGCTAAAAACAAAACAATTTGTGAAAAATAGAATGAATATATACAAGATGGGATTTGAATATACAACGGATGGGATGAATATATACAATGAGATGTAAATTTATATACAGGCCCAAAGTGAAATAAAAATGTGATAAATGTAAGGAAATATCAGAATTATATACAGACCAAAGATAAAAAGATAAAAAAAGCATAAAAATGTTGAATATATACAATCATCCAAAATGTAGGGACTAGCCCCTCAAATGAAAGTTGGCATTGTCTCCAATGCCAACAAGTCCAAATAAAACATCAAAAAGGAGAGGGAAAGGGTATAGAAGACTCCCTAAGGCCTGTATATCATCATAGGGTCATGTGTGGTCCCTGGGTCCTCTTTGTGTTCAGGGACCTCAGACTAGTCCCCTGTGGTCTGCTGCTCTGCTACTAGAACCTGGGCCTGGACCAGGTCTGAAACTGGTACATCTTGTGGCTGACTGGAGGAAGTCTCTGGTGGGCCTACCAACTGGATGATAGCATCATTAGCTCTAGGGATCATCCTCCTCCTCTTCGAAGGCCTTTGTAACTGCTCCGGCGGTGGATGAGCTGCTGGTTTTGTGTCCTCAAGCAATAAGTCTAAAGGTAGTTGATCTGCCTTTCGTCTGTCAACATCTACACGTAGCTCCTTCACGGACTCCTTCGAGGCCCGTGTCTTCCTCACCTTTTTATGCTCCTTAGCAAGCTCATTGAGGGCCATGCTATGTGAATCAACTGCCTTTGAGAGCGCAGCCTGAGTGTTGAGGATCTTCTTCTGGTTCTCGAGTATCTCTTTGAGCGCATCCTCGATCGACTGGGGTACTTGTGGGGCTGGGGGAGCTGACTAAGCTTTTACAGTGGTAGTCAAGATATATAACTTGGATGACGCTCTAGACATCCAGTTATTGATACTGGTAAGAACTTGGCTCAGTCGGTTGGCAGTAACCCCTGAAGATGGAATCTCCAGGCCTGCTAGGGTGGATGGATCAACAGGATTGGCTGTGGATATGGATGGACCGAGAGGGATATTTGTAGAGGTGGAGGTAGGCTTAGTAGGAGCCACTACCACAACTGGCTCTTTAGACTTGCCACTTAAAGTAGTAGTTGTACCTTTGAAACTCTTCCTCTTGTGGTTATCATCCCCCTACATGTTGTACCAAGAGAATGGGGCCTTTGCTTTGACTCTGACGTCGTAGGTTTTCTTGTCCACTTTCAAATACCGAAAGTACATAGTGAGGCTACTTAGGAAGGGATAGTTCCGGTCATGCTCCGCACCTACAGTGGAGATAACCTCGACATCACATTCCCCACATTGATGGGGTACCCTGCCATAATGGAAGCCACTAACACAGCCCAAGAAAGAGGAAGGGTATTGTCATATGTCGTGGGCCTACACACAAAAGTCTCCCATCCCCGTGCTTCAAAATTCAAAGTTTGTCTCAATATCTTAACTCCAGTAGACAACTAGTTAGGAGTGGTACCTGGGATTTCCAGGTACTGTGCTAGCCAGGGATGAACCTCCTCGCCCATATTGAACTTCGCCATGTACAAAGTTTCATCCTCCTCATTGAAGCCAAGGTATTCGTTGAGGTATTTCCCTTCAAAAAACACTGTCTTAGTACAAACCTTGGTCACTTTGGAGCCCTTTTTGATGTGGGATACATTGCAGTAAAACTCCCTGACCATGTGTTCGTTGGCATCTACACACTCCTCCAAAAAATGTTCCCAGCCCACTCTATTCCTAAATTGTACTTGCATGTGCGGGTTTTGGGGTAAAAGATCTCTATCAATGAAGCTCCCCTCCGGTATCAATTTTCTCACTGGCCACCACTCCCTAAATTTGTGGTACGCTACCTCACTCACGAACCTATCTCGCTAAATCTCCAGCTTCCTCGTTCTATCTACACCCCCGACTCTTAGTTCACCTTCTTCAGCTACCTCCTCATCTTTCTCAACTTCCTCCTCAGCACCTACTGCACCCTCTCCAGATAATGAAGCTGTAGGAGAGGTGGAGTAATCCTAAATACCTACTGTTGAGCCCTAAGATGACTCAGAAATGACATTAGTTGGTGCTTGGGTAGTGGTTGATGGTGGAGGAGTGCCTTTTGGTCTAGGTGTCTCCGGCCAGTCTTACATGTATTCTGATACGGAGTCCGAAGAAATGTTCATTGATGGTTGATACTAACTCCCCAAGGAATGGGAGACAACTCTATCTGCAGCTTTTATTAGTTTTCTGGTCCTTTTAATGTTTTCCCAAGCTTGGGGAGTGAGTTTTGTCATCTTCTTCTTCTCTTACCGGGAGGATTCTCCTTTGCCCGGTTGTTTACCACCTTCTCTCACCATTATCAGTTATGAGATGGGTGAGTTAAAATGAGTCAAAATAATCAGTTATGTGCAATAGGGATGATGAATAGTGCTTTTTAGATGTTTGAGAATGAAGAGATCGAAAAGGGTAAAAGGAGGCCCTTAGGGACTATTTATAGAAAAAGACTCGGGGCCCATTCTCACCTACCAGTACGGACCGCACAAAATGGACCGCAATCCGCACTGCCCTCTTTTGTTCATGTTTGAGAAGGCATCCCTTTGTGGTTCGCACAAAATGGACTGTGGCCGCAAGTCCCACCATGGACCGCACAAAATGGACTGCAGCTGCGGTGGCAAACTTCAGAGAGATAACTTCTTCACCCTCTACCAGTGCAATCCACACAAAATGGTAGTGCGGCCGTACTGCAATCTTTAGAGATTGTGCATTTTTTCAATTATGTCCTGCACTGCATCAACTCAAACCTATAACATTTCACAACCAGTTAGCTCAAAAATCAATCCTATACTACAATAAAAATCAAATAAAAACAAAAAAAAACATATGGGTTGCCTCCCAAGAAGCGCTAGATTTAACATCGCGGTACGATGCGGGTTACCATCACATCATTTGAAATGAATAAATGTTACCATGTAGCGATAATCAATTTTCCCAAGATAATGCTTGACCCTATGCCCATTTACTCTAAAAACTTCACAATTTTTGTTTTTCAAATCAAGAGCACCAAAAGAGGTCACCAACACAGCTTCAAAAGGTCCACTCCACTTTGATTTCAGCTTTCTCGGGAACAACCTTAGTTGAGAATTAAATAAGAGCACCTAATCTCCCACCTTGCATTCTTTGCCCCGAGTATATTTGTCATGAAGGTATTTCACTTTATCCTTATACAGGGACGAACTAGAGTAGCCATGGAATCTAAATTTATCATGCTCATTGAGTTGCTCCACCCGAAGATTAGCAGCTATAGCCATGGACGGATTACACATCGTTTTGTTATATTGAGGTAACTTGCACGGTAAATGACGAGCGTGGGGTAGAGCACCGCTGGGAATTGTGACCTAGTCCATCCCGAATGACTATTTTAATGAGTAATTGATAGTTAACTATTTGATGTTATTATACTTTCGGTTGTATGACATGTTTGGGGCTTTGTGCCGGCTTGCTGAGACCCTTAGGGGCATTTGACTGATTTTCCTCACTCTATTTGTTTGAAAGTATATCCTCAGTCATATTTTTATCTGTTTATTTCGCAAACCTGGTTCTATCATTATATTCTTAAAAATGAGTAAAACTATTTTGGGCTGAGTTCCCTGTTTTACTGATATAAACCGAAGGTCTGATTGTGAGATGGACGACTGAGATAGACTGAGAGTCTGATGATGATATTAATGACTAAGAGAGGCCGAGGGCCTAGTTGTGAAGATTATATATATATGGATCGGGCTGCACGCTGCAGCAAAGTGTATATGTATATATATATACACGGATCAGGGTGCATGCCGCAACATTGCTTATATGGATTGGGCTGCACGCCGCATCAATATATGTATTTGATTGGGTTGCACATCGCAACAATATTGCGCTTGGGCTGTAAGTGGCGCCTCCCAAAGTCTGCACACTCCTAGTGAGTGTCGTCAATGAAATATATGGATCGGGATGCATGTCGTAGCGATATACGGAGCGGGTTGCACGCTGCAACAGTTACTATATGGTACATATTGAGTGTGAGTGCTGATTGGTAAGATTTAAGTCATGAGTGACAGAAATGCTTGCACGAGGGGCTGTATATATACATGTACATGAGTGATGCTTTGCCTGAAGGGCCAGTTTATGAACTTACTATTTTTCACTCTTCTTTAAAGTGAGTTTTTATTGAACATGCTGATTAATTACTGCTTTCACTCATCCTTAGATTGTGCCTCTATTGAAAAATGTTGAACAAATGTCTGAAATAACTTTCATTTATACTGAAGTTTTTAAGTTATGAAATGGTCGTGAATTTCTGTTATGCCGTGGGGTTATATAAGAACTATGATTTGCCCGAGGGGCTGAATATGAATTTCAACACTTTCACTATATATATTTCATTAAACCTCTATGGTAAAGGTTAGAAAGATATTTTCTAAAGGAATTTATTGAAGATGGAAGTGTAATGTAACGAAGTGATTTGATTTGTACCATGTTTCTAGAAACATGATGTATCCTCTGTGGTGTCATGATGTGGTATAAGTGATTTCTTACTGCTTAGTCTTTATTTACTCTTATTACTTACTGGGTTGGAATACTCACATTACCCCCTGCACCTCGTGCGCAAATTCGGGTAATTCGGAACCCGGTAGCGGGTGTTGGTTACTCAGATGTTGTGACGACCCGGCCCGTTGTCACGTGAGTTATCATCCCGTTTTCCCCTTATTGTGTTGCTTCATGTTTCAATATCATTATTAGAGTCGATCGGATGTATTTGAATTGGTTTTGGTAAAAAATAAGGCACATAGCCTCTTAGAAGGAAGCTTGTTTTGGAAAAGTCAACTGGAAGTTGACTTGTGAGTTAGAGGGCTCAGATGTGAATTCTGGTGGTTTGGTTAGCTTTGGGATATGATTAGGGACTTAGGAGTGCGATTGGAATTGAAATTGGAGGTCCGGTGTAGAATTAGGTTTGGATTGGCGAAGTTGGAGTTTTGGCAAATTCCGGTTGATAGGTGAGATTTTTATCCGGGGGTCGGAATGGAATTCCGAGAGTTGCAGTAGCTTCGTTAGGTGGTTTGGATATGTCTGCAAATTTTCAAGTCAATCAGACGTCGTTTGGTTAGGTTTTTGATCGAATGTGAGTTTCGGAAGTTTTAGTTAATCTTAGGCTTGAATCCGTCGTGATTTGATGATTTTTGTGTTAATGATCGTATTTTTATGATTGGAACAAGTTCGAATGAGGTAATAGAGCATATCTGTATTTTTGGTTGACGTCCCAAGGGCCTCGGGTTGAATTCGGGTGGTTGAACGACAGAATTTGGAGTTTGAAGTTTGTTGGTTTTGAGTTGCAGTTGGTATTTCCACATCTGCGGAAGGGAGACCGCAGATGCGGCTCCGCAGAAGCGAAAAATTCTCCGTAGGTGCGAGATTTGGTGAGTTCAGCAAGTTCCGTAGATGCAAAAATTTATTCACAAAAGCGAGTCCGCAAAAGCGGGAAAATGGTCCGTAGAAGCGAAATGGCGATGGCTTGGGAGGTTCCGCTGAAGCAGAACATTTTCCGCATAGGCGAGTCCGCAGAAGCGGAGTATTAACCGCAGAAGTGGTTTGGGATAAGTTGAAGTGATACCACAGAAGCGGACAGTTTCTGCAGAAGCGAAGTCGCATAAGCGACAATTCACAGCAGAAGCGAAAAATGTTGGGTGTTTAATGAAACAGTGGGTTTCGATTTTCAAAAGTTAAAAAAATATTTTGGGACTTCGGGAGAGGCGATTTTGGGCGAGAATTGAGAGATATTGAAGGGATTCCAACAAGTATGAACTTGTAGCTTCAAACAATGTTGTTACGGTATAAAAATAAGGATTAAACACTGGCTGAGCTTTCTATTGTTTATCAGAGTTTTCATACGGAGTTTTCGAGGTAGCTGCCTGACGTCCGCAGGACCCGACTACTCCCTTATTTCCTGTTATTTGACTTTTTTTTCCGCGTACTTTAGACTATGTTGTTTTACAGTATATTTATGCTATTCTGGTAGAGGCTCTAGAATCATGACCCCCAGGTATTTGGGAGGTTGTTCAGTATTATTGATTTTCGGATTATTTCTACCTATCAGTTATACTTTTAGTTTCAATGATGTTAATGATTTTCAAACAAATGATGGTTTTGAGCTTTATGCTTGGTTTGAGAGTGAAATTGGCCGAGCTTGCCTAGCAGTTATGTTGGGCACCACACGACCGGGTTTGGGGTCGTGACAAGTTGGTATCAGAGCCTAGGTTACTAGGCCTCATGAGTCTTCAGCCGGTTAGTAGAGTCTCGCGGATCGGTACTGAGACGTCTTTATTTATCCTCGAGAGGCTGCAGAACCTTTAGGAAGCACTTCGTATTTTTTTGAACTCTTGTTGTGCGGCTTTGTTGATCCGAGAACTAAACTTCTGTGTGCTATTCTCTCGTAGATGGCGAGAACTCGTGCTACTGGACGTGGCGGACGACCACTATTGCCACCTTCTAGAGGCCGTGGACGTGGCCGTGGTCATGGTGGAGTAGCAGGGGCAGTACCAGTTGACCCACCAGTTGCCCCTATTCAGGTTTAGCCTCCAGCTGTTGATGCTCCAGAAGCGCCCGCTCAGGCACCGACAGTGCCTACCGTGATTCCTGGTCTTCAGGAGGCATTAGCTTAAATCTTATCTGTCTGCACTGGTCTGGCTCAGGCAGTTTCAGCTTCTACTACTGCAGCTACTTCTCAGACCGGGGGTGGTCATCAGACCCCCGCAGCTCGCACACCAGAGCAAGTTGTGCAGGGATTACAGATACGAGAGGCGGCCCCAGCTCAGCCAGTTACACCGGTTGCTCCAGTTGTGCCAGTCGCACCTGCCCCAGGGTATGTTATTCTAGTGATGCTAGACGACGAGCAACGTCGGCTAGAGAGGTTTGGTAGACTTCAGCCTCCGACATTCAGCGGTACTGAGGGCGAGGATGCCCAGGGATTTCTGGACAAGTGTTAGAGG